>VSMD01030961.1:0-18410 GCA_008750895.1 Mirza zaza
ATTTTATATATATATATATATATATACACATATATATTTGAAATTCTCCTCTGTCTAGAGCAGAGTTGGTCTTCAGTAAATGTCCACTGACTGATGAAGATAACACTGTGCAGGTAGAAAAGTAGTGTTTGGAATACAGTTTTGGAACAAGCCAGTTAATAAGTGAGAAGGCTCAAGTAGGAAATGACCAATACCTGAATCAATGAATTAGAAAAAAAAAGGCACCATGAATTAGACTATAAGGAAGAAATGAAAGGATGTGTTGACAGAGAGGGACAGAGAAGGCTTGAAGACATTTTTTATTTACATAAGATTTAGAAGTTAAGGAAAAAATCAGAGGAAAAGGGTTTCAGTCATGTTTAACCTGATGCTTTTGGTCTAGCAGAATGCACAGCAGAAGATAATGGGTAGGATGGTACGAGAGATATTTAACAGTTACTATCACATAGGACTATGCTAAATAAAGACTGGGGTTAGCACAATTATTAAGAAAGTGAGTATAGGGAGAAATAAGAGTCTGTTCACAATGAATTTTTGAAGACGGTACAAAAGAAAAGAATATATTGTTAATGTGTACATTGATTACATGTTGAAATGATAGTGTTTTGAAAATAGGTTAAATAAAACCTATTATTAAAGCTATTTTCATCTGTTCTTTTTAAAAAATGTAGCTATTAGAAAATTTAAAATGACATGTGGCTTGCATTATATTTCTATTGGACAGTGCTGGTCTAGAGTCTCTCAAGTAACAGGAATGAAAACACTTGGCATGATGCTGTGCAAACAGTGCATGATACATAAATACATAGATATGGAAGAATTATCCAAGAGTAAGATCAAAGTTGATATAAATGTAAATGATATTGGCTACAATATTCTTATGATACCAACAGTCAGATGTTACCCAAGGGACAGATGTTACCACTGGTTTCTGCCTGCAGGGGTGGCCAACCCCTTTAAAGCTCTTGGCCTCTTTACCCTACAGAGGGAAGCACCACATTTTCCTTTTGCCTTACGAGAGTTCCACTTTCCCAAGCAGTTTGTTACATGTTAATTTTCTCATTTCATCTTCTGATGATACCTCACAGAATTTACTGGAAATCACAGATCTCATGATTTTTGTACTGGCAATTGGATTGTGGCCTTCTAGATTCCAGAGGGTCCACACCAGCCTTTGCTTTTACACAATACATGGAGACTCTTCATGCACCACTAGTCTCCTAGGCTGGAGTATGCCTTTGATCTTCCTTACCAATGAGGACTTCAGGAAATTAGAAAACATGCCCACAGGCTATGCTGGACTTCTCTGTTTTCATGTCTCAGCTAACTGTCAGATTTGATTATCTCTAACCATGAGGGATCTCTCACTTTATCACCCACTGTGGTAGGCAGAATTCAAGGCTCCCCCAAGATTCCTGCCACCTGGTGTACACATCCTGTATAATTCCCTGCCCTTGAGTGTGAGCAGAACTTGTGAATGGGATGGGATAGATGCTCCCTTGATTAGTTAACATTATATGGCAAATAGTGGTGGAATAGTAACTCCCTTGATTATGTTAAGTTATACAGGACTCTCCACCACAGGACTGGAAAGAGACTGGACGTCAGAGAGAAGTGCTCTTACTGGCCTAGAAGAAAGCAAACATCCATGTTATGAACTGTCTGTGGGGTCTCCAAGGAAAGGAACCATGAGCTGAAAGAAGTCTTCAACCAACAGTCAGCAAGATAACTGGGACCTTAGTCCTGTAACGGCAAGGATTGTGTTCTGTGAGCCACCTGAGGAGCATGGAAGAGGATGCCAAATTCCAAATGAGAAGCGCAGTGTGCCTGACACCTTGACTGCAGGCTGAGAGCCCCTGAGTAAAAGATCCAGTTCAACAGTGCCTGGAGTCCTGACCCACGGACTGGGAGATTGTGGTAATTTTCTACACAGCAACAGAAAACTCATCACACACATACATGCACAATTATGAGTACTTGCTATACATAGGCTTTTAATTAATCTAATAATCTATATTTTATGATGGTCTTAAATGTAAATGGAATTACATTAAATTCACTGTGTTTCCCAGCCTCATTTTAGAGGTTTTCCTTTCCCAGAGTTAGGTGGCCCCAAGACTGTTATGCATTTGAACACATGGATAACTTCCAGAATAGTTATGATATTCATACGCCAATCTCTCAAATTCCTGGAATACCATGTTTCCATGGTTGACTTTCAGCTTAGTCAGTTCTTTGTGAAATTCAGCCATACAGATAGGGCAAATGATGTTTCAGACATATCCAGACATTGACACAAAATGCAGCCCATAGAAACTCAAAATCAAGAGCTCTGTAATTCTTCAAGGTGTGTGACTCCACCAACATCAGACAAGTTGAGCGATGGGAATGCAATATCCAGTTGCCATTTTGTTGATTCTCATATGCTACCAGCATCTAGCATTTACTGAGTACTTACTGTGTGCCAGGTACTTTTCTGAGGATCTTAAATTATATCACTTAATCCCCTCGACTTTTTGAAGATAGTTTTATTGTCCCCATTGTACAGATGAGAAAACTGAGGTATTGTGGAAGTTAAGTAGGTTGCCTAAGGATACCAAAATGACAGAACCCAGATTCATTCCCAGACAAGAAGATGCCATTGTCTGCTCTCTTAACTACCATGGTATACTGCTGCATATACAATTTGATATCTGGACTTGAACAAATCAACAACATTCTTGTTTTTTTCTCATCAGTTTTAGATTCAAATAATTTAAATGTCTTCTTAAGAAACTACAATTTTTGAGCCAAAGAAGAATGGGAGAATGGGTCCCACCAGTTGAGTCCCTCATCCCTATAATTTCAAAAATCCTTGATTTGAAGAAGCAGCAGTAAACCTCTCCTTCTCAAGCTTGCCATTTGGCTGCTTTAAATAATTGACAGGATCTGCTCAAGTTCTTCTGAATTCTGCATACCCTGGAAATGGTTAAAGGCTTAAGCAGGAAGCCATTCCCCTTTTATCAGCTACTATAACATCATGCGGCAAGTTTACCAGAGAAGAGATTCCTGATGAAAGATGCAAGAAAAGCTGGACACATTAAGCAGTCTTTTCTTGATAAGAATCAATGGTAGGCACCTACATTTCCCTTTACTCCAAGGGACCTATATGCAGAACACAAACTCACTTTTTCTATGTTTAGATCAGGTTCTCAAGTTCGTTCCTAGCAAACAGCTCTAACAGGATCATGAATGCTAGTTAATTGGCTATAATCACATCACTGCACTTGGCTATACTCTCTTTTTTCTGGCTAAATAATGAGGTGGACCACACACCTGCATCAGAGCACTCACTTTTGGCCCTTAATCATACTTGGACTTCTTTAGTACAGCGAATGCCAGGTGTAGGTATCACCCTTGTTGTCTCAACAGCATGACACTTAACAGCACTTCTAGCTACTTTGAATCAACAAGACTCAGTTCTGCTATAATACAACATATGTAATCCTGAACAATCACTGCACTATGCAAAACTGTGCAATAAAAAGATAGGGCTGGGCCTGGCGAGGTTGCTCACACCTGTAATCCTAGCACTCTGGGAGGCTGAGGCAGAAGGATCGTGCTTGAACTCAGGAATTTGAGACCAGCCTGAGCAAGAGTGAGACCCCATCTCTACTAAAAATAGAAAAATTAGACAGGCATCATGGTGAGTGCCTGTAGTCCCAGCTACATGGGAAGCTGACTTTAGATCATGCGCTTTTTGTTTAATCACATTTTTCCACAGTTGTCAATCATGCCCATGTAATGAAGCCTCCATTAAAACCCAAGAGGACTGGGTTCTGAAAGCTTCCAGATAGCCAAACACATGGAAGTTCCTGGAGGGTGGCATGCCCTGGGAGCCACACCCCTTCCCCCATGCCTCACCCTACGCATCTCCTCATCTATATCCTTTGTAATATCCTTTATAATAAACTAGTAAACATAAGTAAGTGTTTCCCTGAGTTCTGTGAGCTGCTCCAGCAAATAAATCAAACCCAAACAACGCAGGGATCATGGGAACTCCAACTTGAAGCAGGTCAGTCAAAAGCTTTGGAGGCCCAGAGTTGTAACAGGTGTGAGTTGGGGAGTAGTTTGGGGGCCTGAACTCTCACCTGTGGGATCTGACACTATCTCTAGGTAGATAGTGTCAGACTTGAATTAGAGGACACTTGGCTGGTGTCCGCTCCTTGGTGTGTGGAGAAAAACCCCACATTTGGTCACAGAAGTCTTCTTCTGTGTTGTTGGTTGTTGTGGAGTTTAGAGGAAAGCACTGTTTGAGGAGAGGTTTTCTAAAAGCACTCTGGGGCTGAGAGGAGCACTTGTCCAGCGTGTGGGGATTTCCTTTTAAGGTGTTCCTGTAAGGCTAGTGTTTTCTCCTGGATTGTGAGAAATATTATTTGCTGTTTGGTCCTCAATCCAAATGTCCAGCAATCTTTCCATTTCTTAAAGCCCGGTTGTTATTGACTTTGCAGGACCTGAAGTTACTCCAGCCATAGACTTTTATTTTTACGGCATCGTCTTTGATGACCTGCAATGTGTATTATTCCCTTAGTCTTGCTGCTTGGGAGATACCACATGTTCTCATGACTCTCAAAATGCTTGATTATTTCAAACTTCTCTTCATTATTCAAGCTTTCCTTTTGCATGCACTATTTGGCATTTTTGAACTATAATGCTTAGTCATACTTGGAATATTAAATGAGCATGTTTTTAAGTAGGAAAGTTCAGAGTGTGAAAGAATCGCAAAATGTAAACTTGCAGGATAATACGTGGTAAACCAAGGTAGCTGGCAGATGTTTGAGATGTGTGTGTGTTTGAGTTTGTCTATGTGGATTAGGTCAGCTGATTACACTTTAATGCATTCACGCAGTGTTTCTTGTGGGTAAACTGTGCATAAACAAACACGAAAGCTGCATTCTGCTCCAGTTGTTCCCTAATATATCAATTGTGATGAAATAATGCTTACTTTCAAAACAAGCACTTTAGCATAATTAACTACATCATTAGCCCAAAATGGCCATTAAAATATTATTAATGTATGTAATAATTCAATAACTCCTTGCCCTCATGGAGCTTGCATTTTAGTGAAATTCAAAATGTTGACACTATTTAAGTACAGTTTCCAAATTATAAGGTCTATTTTAAATAGCTAAAAATATACCTTATATGAAAATAAACTACTTAAAACTCATTTAAAGTTAGTCATTGCATACTAAATTTTAAATAAAGGCTACATTTTAAAAGACAGTCTAAAGTCTTAAAAATCAGAAAGCAAACAAGCCTGTATTTTAGAATTTCATCAAAGACCAAGAAAAAAAGAAAAACCCTCAAAATAGGTTTATATGTTTATCAGGGATACACAGTATTTTTCTTTTCTAATCCTTAGCAACAAAACTAATCATGCCTAAAGGATATACTCAAAACCCATACTCATTACAAAAAACAATTATGTTCTTATGAATTTACATATAAAGACAAAAAAAACTATGTTTCACTAAATTAAATGTTTCATTAAATAATTAAGCAATAATTAGTAGGATTAATCCTTTTATTAAATTATCCTATGAAAAGATTTTACATTCATCCTTTTATTAAATTATCTTATGAAAATTTTATTAGCACATTACCTTTTTTTTTTTCTTTAGAGACAGGGTCTCACTTTTGTCACCCAGGCTGGAGTGCAGTGGCATGATCATAGCTCACCGTAACCTCAAACTCCTGGACGATCTATCCTCCTGCCTTAGCCTCCCAAAGCACTGGGATTACAGGTGTGAGCCACCTTATCCAGCCTACATTTACCTGTTAATTTCTTGCCATGTTAACATCATTGCACATATTAATGGTGAATATTTATAATATATCTGTTAACAATAGTTGCTACAATATATTTTCAGGTTTAAAAAATTATTTAAGACCTCAGTTTCACAAAGATTTTGATGAATATCAATACTTAATAGTCAAGCATTTCTTTTCTCGTTACATTTCTTTGGTCATACAAGACAAGACTCCTTGGTATTGGCTGACAGTACATATTTAAATGAAAATTACAAGAACTCTTTTTAAAAAGTGTTCTTTGAGGTTGTGATCAGAGGAGAGCAGCATGGCATAGTAAATGCACACAACTAGACACAAAAGGACCTGGGCCCTATTCCTGGCTCTGGTATTTAACCTCACTGGACCTCAGTTTACTCCCCTGAAATAAGGGTACACAGTGAAGGTTCCTGCAGCAAGCAGTCAGCCAATATAAATGCATGAAGAACGGCATAAGGAAAGCCACCTGGATCATGCATGCACCATCCAAGGGGGCAGTCCCTATTTAGCCCCAGCTGGCTATGGTGAGAACAGTGTTGTCAGATCATCTGATTTTTCAAGAGAAGCCAGAAATCTAGATTTTATGGGAAATCTCCTGATTTTAAAATGCTGGTAGCTAAATAACATTTTTACAAACACTTAAGAGACAGTGCTGTGTAGGCAAAACTTCAAAGGCCAGATCTGGCTTCAAGTTGTCAATCTGCAGCCTCAAGAACTCAGAACCGCTAAGGTCCCTATTGGATGGAGTGAATCTACACTAAGTTGATCTCATTTACATCTTTTTATAGTTTGCTTTCTCTCTTTTCTAAACAAAATTTCTTTATCAGGAATTACTTTCCCCCATAGTGCAATTAAAATCTTTATATTAAATTTCCTTTCCTGTCTAGCCAAGTCTTGATCAAAGATGGTCCACTAGTTGATGGATTCCTGTAAGTTGCCAAAATTTCATTTAAACTTGAAAATGAACACAAAGAACAGAAAACAAAGCTTAGATCCCACAACAGAACTTCCAAACAGAATGTTTTAAAGTGTTTTTGTTTCTCTCTTTTTTTCATAGTGGTTAAATTTCCTTTTATGACAGAGGGAAAAAGGCACCATCTATCCTTCTTGCACTGTGGCTTCCAGAACAATTATAATGTGACATGTGTTTGGAACTTGAATTTTAACACCACCCCTCCCCAATCTTGAATGGAGTAAAAAAATATAGTAAGTAATAATAACTAGCATCTGTTGAGTAGCAACCCTATGTCAGAACCCGTATGAAATACTTCACAAATGTCATTTCAAAGCCATAAGAATACTGGGGGCAGGAGGGAAGGATCATTATTTTTCTGTTTTTCAAGAAAGGAAACCTCTTTAAGAAAAGGAATTGGCCAACTTAGAATACAGATATCCTCATTTCTGCTGTTTATACCATTCTGTATTTTCATTTATGAATCAGTTATATTTTAGTCATTTAGACAGTAACAGTGAATGCTGAAAAAACAAAGGAGAAATTAAAACAGAAAATAATCAATTTGGAGGACAAAGACAAGACAGTGTAGGAATAATTGGTGTCTTTGAAGTAGAGAATTACAAAATGGAAAAGAAAAACATTCATAATGGAAAAAAAGCCTCCTGAAATTAAGAACAACAGATTATCCCAATAGAAAGAATGCATGAAGTTCCATGAAAAATTGATATAGAACTTAACCATGATATAGCCTAGCTGAGTTACTAAACTTCAAGAATAGAAAGAGTACTTTAGGACTCGAGGTAGAAAAAGCAAGTCAATTGCATGGAGGAAAATTTTGAGGCAAACCTAAGACTTTTCCACAGCTACATTATATTCCAGAAACTAATGGAGCAAGGGCTGCACTATGTAAGGAAACTATGGCCCAAAAATGTTAAAATGAGTCACATGGTAATTCAAGTACAGATGCTTTTCGACTTACAATGAGGTTACATCTGAATAAATCCATTGTAAGTTGAAAATATCATAAGTCCAAAATGCACTTTTGACATAGTTTCAATTTACAATGACAATGAGTTTATATAGACACAACTCATTGTAACAAGGAGCATACTGAATGTGTATTGCTTTTACACAATTGTAAAGTTGAAACATCATAAGTCAAACCATTGTTAAGTTGGAGATTGTCTGTATAGAAATAAAATATGGACCTTTTTAATACAAAAAGACACAGCAAGAAATGAGCCCTCTTGGCGGGGAAAAAAACCCCAAACACATGTGCCAATCAAAAGATAAATGAAAATTTTAAAGTTGATACTTGAGATGCCATAGTAAAAGAACTAGTGATCAGCAATGATTCTAGTTATAAAACCAAGACTAAATAATGGCTGAAATAAGGTTCACAAAACACAGTGCAAAAGTTATAGATGCAGCATGAAAACATATATACCAAAAACATTGGGATATAAGTAGAAGTGAAACTATAGGAAGTATAGTATAAAAGTGCCAATGGTTCATCTTTTATAACAGGGAGCCCCTGACTGTATATGTTTATGACTAATATATGTGTAAAAAATTTTGACCTCAAGATGCATTTAGAATCTCTTTTCTTAATTTGGAAGACATATTTAGAACCGGTTCTCTCTCAGGATAAAGAAACACTGATGTCAAGTTACAATTCCTTCACTTTCACTACTGTTTCTTCTTCTGTTAATATATCATAAAATTTTTATTTAAAAAAGTATCTCTAGTATTATCCTACTGAAAGAAAAACTTTAGACAAATGAAATTTAACAGACTTTATTTGATCAAAGAACTATTCATGAATCAGGCAGCACTCAGAATCAGAAGAGGTTTAGAGAGCACCACCCAGTAGCATGAGCAATGAGCTTTTATAAGCTGAAGGGGTGATAAGCTGGCTGCCTGTGATTGGCTGAAGCTTGGCTGTTTGTGATTGGTTAAAACCTGGCTATGTGTTATAAAAAATAGACTCCTAAGTCAGGTTTCTGTTTGTTTACATACAAGTTAGGTCAGTTAGTTGGTTTTTTACATAGGAACTCAAAAGTAGGGAAACAGCCTTAGGCTAATGGCTATTTAACAATCTTATTTTTTATAAAGTATTTCTGTCTTTTATCTAGCAATATATCCTATTTGTATAAATGCACCTGGAATGATTTTTACTTATTGTTAAAGATGAGTATTTCTGGATGGTGAGATACTTCTCATTTTTTTCTTTTTATATATCTGCATTGTTTGCATTCCTTATAATTTTAGAAAATAAGAAAGTGACATTATATTAATTTGAAAATTTTTAACCATAAAAATTTCAAAAAAATAATAAAATCCATGAACCCAACAACCAGAATTAATAAACATCAGCGGTATATTTTCTTTAGATCCTTTCATAATAAAGAAAAATTCCACAAAAAAGTTGAACACCACCATGAATTGTTCTCCAATACCATTCTCTGCCCACTCACTCCCTATATAGTATATAATTTGTGTTTATCCATATTTATATGTTCAATAATAAAAAATACAATTTAAAATGAAAGTCTAGATTAGAAATGTCTTTTATAATGTGATTTTTTTCAGATTCAAACTCAAAATTTTTTTCTGATGAATAATTTTAAACATGCACAAAAATAGAGAAAATAGTACATAATAAATACCCATATGCCCATTACCTAGGTCAAACAATTATCAAAACTTTGCCACACAGAATTTTTGAAATTAAAAGGAAAACCTGTAACCTAGTGTTTGGCCTATAATTTGTTCAGTGAATAAACAGATACCTTCCACAGAAGACAGGGAGAACCAAGGAAGACAAGGAGAACCAAGATTAGCTGTGTAATTACTAACCAATAATTAGTATGTGCAAGCATTAGATCTTACATACACTGACCCATCTAGGAGTTATAGCAACTCTGCTATCTCTGCTACAGCAACTCTGCTGTCTAACAACTCTGCCATTGTTCAGAGTGGAAAATGAAGCTCGGAAAGAGGGAAATTCTTCTTCAAACTTAGCCAGTTGCTTATCTTTCTAATACTACCCTACACCCCCTTCTTTATTATTCCACCTTGGCCAATTTCAGAGTGTATGAAAACCACTAAAGGTTTGGCTCTCACACACTCTGAAATTGTTAAAGAACACAAAACGAGAAGGTCTCACTTTAGGTCTATATGAATTAGTCCCTGGATTCTCTGGGTTGGAGGAGGACTCAGCATTTTTATAGATAATTTAAGTCAAGAATGTTTGGTTATTTATTTTTTTATTTAATTTAGAAAATACCTGTTGTAACTTCTACTTTAAGACTCCTAAGTACTTAGATAAAAGGGAGAAACATGTCCTCTCTTCCTTTAAAAGAATCTAATCAATGATTCAATATACTCCTCTATTAATTGTAGATAAATTCATACTCTCTGTAGTTTATAATTCCAGTTAACCAATGACCATAATTAACAAATAATGATCTCAATTGCAGTTTACAGTCTTGTGGATCTATCGTGGATATTTTCCAAAGCAGTTTTGAAATTTCTTGCCTGCCATGTTGCTTATGTGTTGTCATACTCACATATTGCTGCAAATGCGTCATAACATTCTTGATCTTTCCTGGAGAACTGTTTCAAAATAAGCTCAGTGTGTCAACACTATTAGTCAGCCTTGTGGTAAGAAGTACAGGATTTTGGTTGCCCATGACACATTTTTATTTAATAGCATAGAATATAACCTTTTAGAAGCACAGAATGCACAATGATTCAGCTATTTTGAGAGACTGATATAATTAAAGAAACTCAATTATCAAATGTCTAAATTTAAATGTATAAAATTTTGGGGACAGATAATATCTTCCTCTAGATCTCAATTAATATGTGTAGCCCAAACTCCCGAGGACACACACACAGATTTTTCAGGACAGCAGAGAACCTCAGAGATTATAGGGGATGGATCTGGGATCAGCCAGAACTCTTCATTTTTCAAATGTGGAGACTGAGATCCAGTTTTTGCTTATATTTTCTGTTCCATGTAGTTCTTGTTTGGTTTCCTATTGCCATAAAGAATAGTGCCAAGTTACCATACTCTCACAAGAGGGATATTTTCATGCAACAGTCCCTAGAATTTAAAATAAGAGAGAGAGAAAAAATAGCCACCAAACTATGAACAGGCAATTTTTTTAAGGCTGCCATAAAATTCAATTGCAGTTTGTAGGCTTGCAAATTCAAAATACCTAAGTACCAGAGTTAAGAGTGAAAAGTCAAGAAAGAAGTTTAGTAAATATAGATTTACGTTCAAAAGTGAGTTTCTAATTTTACCTTCCATTTATTATTTTAAAACAATTTTTCAATTTCTGCATATGTCTTCTGGCTAAAACGATTTTTTGTCCTAGCCCCTTACTGTATTTTGTGCCTTTAATCTTCTACTAAAATAGACCCTCAAAACTATACCACTGTAACCGACCTTGGTGATTAGGTACTTTTGCGGTTGTCAGGTTTCTTTGTTTTTCCTTTTTATGGCAGGGGGAATCCCCAAATAGAAAAAAACAGTTCAGCGCGACCTTTGATGAGACAGCTTTTTCGTGCCCCCAACTCGGTGCGCAAACACTGACCACAGTCGGGCCCTTTGCTTTCAGAGAGGGATGGGGGGTGGGGATTCCCGGCAGTGGCGCGACTTCCCCATTCCCCAAGGTGAAACCAAGATTGTCAGGGCCCCTAGGACCCGCTTTGCTCCTCGCAAATCTGGCCAGTTTCTTTGGGCTCCAAGGTGCCTGGGGCAAGAGTGGGACCTGCGGGAGAAGACCTGGGAAGATTTGCCTGAAAGTCTCTCGGACAGACGACTCGCGTTCCCCAGGGGCCCGCGCGCAGAGCCGCGAACGGCGCGGCCGGGTCGCGGGACGCGCAGTTGGCTTGAGAGGCGCGGGCGGCGCAGGAACGCTGGACCGCAGGGCACAGGCGCTCCCGGGGGTCGGCGACCTCGCAGCCCCCACCCCTGGGCGGGGCCCGGGCAGAAGCCGCGCCCGCAAAGTTGCCCGAAGCGGCCGCGGGGTGCGAGGGTGCGGACAGCTCCGGAAGGCGAAGGGCTTAGCGCCCCCGGGGTCCCCTCCTTACCTTTCATTTCCCGGCCCTGCGCGGAGCTCCGGCCCAGCAGGGCTGCAGAAGTTTCCCAGCCGAGCGCGCTGGCCCCGGGTGGCCCGCGCGGAAGCCCGCGGCACCCACCTTGCGAGCGCCTCGGCGCCCGCCCGGCGCCCGGACGCGGCGTGACCGCAGCCTGCTCCAGAGCGGCGCGGCGGCGCGAACCGGGACCGGGCACGGGCGCGCGCCCCGGGGCGCAGCGGGGACGGCGGCGGCGCTTCGGGCAACCCAAGCCCCGAGGGAGCAGGCGGTGCAGCCACCAGTGTGCGGGACTGCTGCGTATGCGAGCGGCCGCTGCGGACTTAAGTTTCCAAAGATGTGCTTACCGGAGCGTGCGCAGCTCAAGGTTATAAACTATACCTAATATTCGCTGGTACACCAGGCAGGGAGCAATGGAACTGACTGTTGAAATGAAAGGCAACTAACTATATGTCTGCCCTCTCCCCCTACTCCACACACACCATAAACAAAATGATGACATCAGTAACCAGGGAGGGGATGGGAATACTTGGGTGTATGAGACAGAGAAAGGTTAATACGGTGTCTTTATTCAAATGAATAAACATCGCAAAAAGCAAATGGGTAGGGCATAGACAATCTTTAAAGGAAAAAAATTTAAAGCACAAATGACAAAAAAAGTTGCAATCAATAATAAGTAAATGCATACAATTTAAAGAAACAAAGTGCATTTTTTTTCCTATGCAATTAGCAAAGTTTAATTTTGTTTTGGTGACAAAATCGTGTGGTGGTCGGGGAGGGACGAGTAAAACACAAAACTTATTCAAGTATTTCATCTCCTTCCCTCTTTTTCATTTTGTATAAACGTTGGTAACAATAATTTCAGGAACAAATTTACTGAGTAATCAATGTCTCTTCTGAGCCCCAGAATAACCACAAAACAATGAATATATATGGTAAAATTAACTCCTTTTAATTGATGCTGGAACTAAGGTTAAAAAAATACCCATATTGCTACACCCCATAAGTAAGCGGTCCACAACCATTTTTGGCACCAAGGACCAGTTTCATGGAAGATAATTTTTCCACGGATGGTGGGGGGAGGTGGAATGGTTTCAGGATGATTCAAGCGCATTACATTTATTGTGCGGCCAAACCTCTCTGCTAAAGATAGTCTGTATTTGCAGCTGCTCCCCAGCGCTGGCATTGCCATCTCAGCTCCACCTCAGATCATCAGACATCAGATTCTCATAAGGAGCATGCAACTTAGATCCCTCATGTGCACTGTTTACAGTAGGGTTCATGCTCCTATGAGAATCTAATGCTGCTGCTGATCTGACAGGAGGTGGAGCTTATGCGGTGATGCCAGTGATGGGGAGGGGCCGTAAATACAGATGAAGTTTTCCTTGCTCGCCCACTGCTCACCTTCTCCATGCAGCCCGGTTCCAGGCAGGCCACGGACCAGTACTGGTCCATGGCCCAGGGGTTGGATACTACAGCCATAAATGGCTAGAAAGCACTTAACTCTCAGGCCTTTGCTCTCACTCTTTGTTATAGGGATTTGCTCAATGTTGGAAATCCAATTTGAACTGGATCTAGTCCGTGGTATATACATATAAATTTGAAATATGGCTAGGAGAATGAGGAGGCCATGAGCTTTGACATCAGATATACTCTGGGTTTAGATTTTATGTCCTATTTAGTGTTCTACATTTTAAAACTCCAGTATTATTTTGGGGTTATTTTTAATTTAAAAACTCAGAAGCAACAAAGATATGCTGGTGTGACAGATTACGCGGTGGCCCGAGTGATTCCCAGCACCTTAATGTTCACAACTCTGTTGGATCCCCTCCTCTTGAATGGAGTTGCGATGCGTGACTTGCTTCTGAACAGTAACTATAACAAAGGTGATGGATGTTACTTTTGTAACTATGTTACCTTATAAAAGACTCCCTCTTGCTAGCAGAGTCTCTCTAGAGACTGTCCTACCGGGATTGATGAAGTAAATGGTGGTGTTGGGGAAGTCCATGTGGTAAGGAACCACTGTGACCTGTAGAAGCTGAAAGGCAACCTCCAGCCAACAGCCAGCCAGCAAGAAGTCAGGGCCTCAGGCCTACAAACTCAAGGAATGAATTCTGTCAACCGTTTAAGTGACTTTAGAAGTAGATTCTTCCCCAGTCAGGCATCCAGGTGAGAGAACACAAACTAGGTGACACCTTAATTGCAGCTTTGTGAAACCCTGAGCAGAGGACCCACTCAATCCATGCCTGGGCTCCTGCCCACCCCTAAATTGTGAGAGTGTATACAGAGTGCAATTCCTTCTTTGATAAATTTTGTATTAAATAGTGTTGCCCTGTTACATTCTGATTTTCCTTGTACTTTTTCACATACATTTACCAGCCTTGATCATGGCAGAGTCTCTATAAAACAAAAACTGATGAAATTGTGTCCCACAGATCAGCCATAGGTGTAGGGATTTCCAGCTGCATTTCTGCCCAGAAGATTGTGTCTGAGATCCGCAGCCCGCTTCCCTTCAGGTCCTTCAGGATGTGTCTGAGGGAAAACTGCTGTGGTTGGACAGAAACACAGTCAACTCAGCTTGCGTAACTCGAGTTGCACAGCAATGCAAGGAATACTTACAGTAAAGAACTAGGAACAGGGTAAGTACTTAAACCATGTTTCATTTAATCCACCTATCTTGGTAAAGCTTTAATTTGAAGCTTCTAGTGTCTTTCTTTTTTCCTTCTCTTGATGTCAACTTGCTCTTCCTTTAGCCTCAACTCCTGCGTTTATGTACCTGCTTGCTAACTGCCCTTACCTCCAGGTACAAATCCAGCCTGGCATGCTCAGCCCCCTTCCTTCCTTCCTTCCTTCCTTCCTTCCTTCCTTCCTTCCTTCCTTCCTTCCTTCCTTCCTTCCTTCCTTCCTTCCTCTCATGCTTCTTTCATTTATTAGTCCCTGAATAATAATTCTCCCTAGTTGTCTTTCTCTATATCCCTCATTTTCTTTATATTATACAAGAATACATTAAAATAATGTCATATACTAATGTATATTGTGTGGCATCAAACTGTATTTGTCTTTTCACATATACAATATGTATAAATAATTCTTTTAAATGATTATATATTATCATATTATTAGTATATCCATTCCCTTAATTATTGAGGTTGTTTCCAGTATTTTTTTAATTCCTTTTTTTTCCCTGGCTCAAGCCATGTAACAAAGTCAAATATTTTGATATAACAAATAAATTCTGTGTGCATGACTCCTTGAACAAATATGTGATAATTTTTCTAGGTCATACACCCAGAAGTAGAACTCTGAGTATTTCCATTTTCATTTTATTCATTAGTGACAACTTGTTCTTCAAAGTGGCTGCAGTTTACACTTCTACCGGCTATGTAGGTGAGCACACCTTCCTGCATTCTCCTTTCTGCACACCGCCCCCCCCCCACTGACACATGCTATTACCCAACTTCAACATTTTTGTTCTAGCTCACTCTCATGTTTATTTTCTCATCCTCTTCCTCTGCCTCCTTCTTGCTCTATTCTCTCACTTTCCCTGGCTCTGTTCTCTCTCTTGGTTTCTTTGCTCTTTGCTCTTTTGCTTTTTAAAAATGTATAACTTGTTTTAATTTAAAATTTTTTGATTTTTAAAGTTTAATCTATCATTTAATTTGTAACCTGTTTTATAATGAAGATCATGAAAATATCTGTCATCACATGTACATTTATGAAATAAATGCCAATGGCTGCAGTGTGTTCTATGTCACTGTCCCACTGTACTTTTTTTTTAGGTAAAATGTCCATAACCTAAAATTAACCATCTCAAAATGTACAATGCAGTAGCATTTAGTACATTCACAGTGCTGTGCGACCAACACCTCTGTCTAGCTCAAAAACATTTCATCCCCTTGAAAGGAAACCCCATACCCATAAAGCTTTCACTTCCAAATTTCTCCTTCTCCCAATCCCTAGCAGCTACTCAACTGCTTTCTGTCTCTATGGATTTTCCTATTCTGGATATTTCATATAAATTGAAGCATACAATATGTGACATTGTATATCTGGTTTCTTTCACCTACAATAATGTTTTTGAGGTTAACACATACTGTAGCATGCAGGAACTTCATTCCTTTTTATGGCTGAATAATATTCCATTTTATGGATGTGCCACAATTTGTTAATCCATTTACCTGTCGATGAACACTTGGGTATTTCCAGCTTTTGATTCTTGTGAATAGTGCTGATGTGAACATTTGTGTCAATACCAGTTTGAATGTCATTTTTCAATTCTTTGGAGTATACACCTAGGAGAGGAATTGCCAGATCATGTAGTAATTCTGTTTAACTTTTTGAGGAACTGCCAAACTGTTTTCTATAGCAGCAGCACCATTTTACATTCCTACTAGCAATGTATGAGGGTTCCTATTTCTCCACATCTTTGGCAACACTTATTACTTTTCATTTTTTAAAAAAGTATAGCTATTCTAGTGGGTATGAAGTGGTATCATGGTTGTTTTGGCTTGTGTCTCTGTAATAAGATGTTGAATGTCTTTTAATGTTCTTTTTGGTCATTTGTGTATATTTGGAGAAATGTTTATTCAAGTCCCTTGCTGATTTTTCTAGTGAGCCACTTGTTCTTTTGTTGTTGAGTCATAAGAGTTCTTTATAAATCCTGGGTGCCAGCCAACTCTTATCAGATGTATGACTTTCAAATATTTTCTTTCATTCTGCAGGTTTTCTTTCCATTTTCTTGATACTGTCCTTTGATGCACAAAATATTTTAATTTTGCTGAAGACTAATTTATCTATTTTTTGTCTTTTATTGATTGTGGATCATATCTAAGAATTCATTACCAAATCCAAGGTCATGAAGATTTCCATATATTCTATCCTGAGTTTTAGAAGTTCATGGTTTTAACTCTCATATTTAGGTCATTGATCTATTTTTGTTAGTTTTTGTATATATTGTGGGGTAGGGATCCAAACTCATTTTTTTTAATGTAGATATCCAGTTGTTTGTTAAAGAGTCTATTCTTTTCACATTAAATGGTCATGACACCTTATTGAAATCAATTGACCACAGATGTATGGCTTTATTTCTGGACTCTCAATTCTATTCCATATATTGATCTATATGTGTCCATCTTTATGTCAGTACAACACTAGTAATTTTTTATTTTTTTGTCTTTTCTGGTAAGTTGATTACTAGTAATGTTTTGTTTTTTTTTCTGGTAAGTTTTGAAATCAGGAATTTTGAATCTTTCAACTTTGTTTTTCCTTTTATTAAGGTTGTTTCAACTATGTGGGGTCCCTTGCAATCTTGTATCTATTTTATGATTTTTTCCATTTCTGCAGAAATGTTTATTGGGATTTTGATAGGGGTTGCAATGAATCCATAAATCACTTTGGGTAGTATTACTAACTTAACAGTATTAAGTCTTCTAGTACATGAACATGAGCTATCTTTCCAGGTATTTAGGTCTTCTTTAATTTCTTTCTGCCATGTTTTATAATTTTCAGTGTACAAGTGTTGTACCTCTCTGGCTAAATTTATTCCTTACTCTTTTGCTTTTGCTCTTATCACTCTCCATTTTTCCTTTTTCTTTTTTGGGGGTCGGGGGGTCACAAAAACTGGACGTTTTCCCCATTTAAATACCAAGTCAATTACATAGTTGTTGATTAAAGCATTTCTTACAGTTGTCAAGACTCTCCATCTCCTTATTCTTCCTCCAATCTTGCTCATAGAAAGTCCTTGAGCTTCTCTTCTCTGTACACATGTCAGAGTCTAGGCTGTCAGAGCTGTTTCCAGATCTGAGAGTGACAATATTTTTAGGTGGGTAGGACCCCTTAGGGCAACAGGACCTTGGTTGGGGATTTGGCCCAGGGAATAGGAAACCTTTTGAGATACAGTCCAGCAGAGCATGCTGGCTTGACTAGATCTCTATCAGCACCCAAAAAAGAACCTTAGTCATTTCTGTTGCTGTCTGAGCAAGTGCTATGTAGTGTTTCTAGGTTGGTCTTTTGGGGTTTTTTTGTTTNTTTTTTTGTTTGTTTGTTTTTGGCTTTTTTTTCTTTGTTTTCCCAAAACTTTTAAAGTCTTTTCTATTTGAACTTACTCCTGAGTCAGACCCTAGAGAGGTTTGAGAGTTCCAGCTTTTATGTGAAGGTTACATCTTATGGAAGAATTCTGCACCTTTATCCATTCAGAAGCCTGTAGTCTCTATATTTAACAGCAGGCATACTTGCCAGGAATATATTGGGGAATCTCTGAGGCATTCAAGAGTCTTAAGTTTAGTGAACACTGATATTTTAGAAGATGGTAGTTGGTTTAGAATATTTCTTTCTTTCTTTCTTTTCTTTTCTTTCTTTTTTTTTTTAAGACAAGGTCTTTCTCTGTTGCCCAGGCTAGAGTGCAGTGGTCTCATTGTAGGTCACTGCAACCTCAAACACATGAGCTCAAGCAATCCTCCTGCCTCAGCCTGCCAGATAGCTGGGAATATCAGTATATACCCAGAGAATTAAAAAAAAAAAA
>VSMD01030966.1:0-66742 GCA_008750895.1 Mirza zaza
CTCATAAGACAGCTCATGGATACGTGCTGCTTACCACCGACGTGTGGTCAGTCACTGCACAAAGAACACACGGATGACTAAGAAGGCAGGCTGAAGGGATATGGTGGATGGGAAGGGCTAGCCGAGGCATTTTTTTTAAGAAAGGAAAAGATGAATTCCTCTGGAAGACAATGCTAACTTCAGGTGACAATGAAATTGCCATGTGAAGGATTCATCTTTCCCAAAATAACACGCAATAGATGGACCT
The DNA here is from genome assembly GCA_008750895.1 of Mirza zaza. NCBI lineage: Eukaryota > Metazoa > Chordata > Mammalia > Primates > Cheirogaleidae > Mirza > Mirza zaza. The sequence goes on from VSMD01030966.1 coordinate 248, forward strand.
GAATTCTTCCATTTCCTTCTTAAATTTCATTTGATATATTAACCCTGAGTGTAAACAGGGAAAAATGTCTTAGTAATACATTATTGAACAATACTGTGAGCAAGTCAGATCCTATTAATTTGTTTTGCACAGAAAATTATTTGCACCCCTTCCCAAACCCACAGTACAGCCTCATATTAAAGAACAGTGGTAGAAATTTCTGCAAACTTTGGAATAAACATTTTTAGAAGTGGGAGGAGGACAGGAAACAGCAATCAGTTCTGATTTTCCTACTTTTATAATATAAAAATGGAACCACATCTACCTTTGGATGTTTGGTTGGCACACCTAACTTAGAGCTACCAAAAACCTTCTAATGACTTGACTTTAACAGCCTTAGATTCTAATAAACTCTAAAGAGAACAGTGTTACAAAACTTTTTAAAATAGATATCCACCTCTTTTTTCAAACAGAATTTAGTGTTTCTGAATTTTTGGGCTGTAAGCGTATGGTTGGTTTTCTCCAAGATTTGCCTAGGCACACTTTTCCTTATATTCTCAGTGGCACACTGTGCCACTCTGTTAGCTTAATTCTAACTTTAACTGCTAGGAACCAAAATATCTCTTAAGATCATGAGTTTGAAAATGGTAGGGAAGAGAATAAGATGATACATTTTCTGCAAATGCTTTGAAGAAAGGATGAGACAATATTCAAAGCAGCTTTCCTTCCTGCTTTTTTCCTTAGCAGAATCTTCTGCCTTCAACATTATGACGTTCCCAGTTTGAGAACAGTTCTTATTCATTTCAGTGTGGCATATTAAAGGCATCATGTGTTTGAAAGAACACAAATCCATAATTTAGCTCAAGTAATATTCACTAAGGAATGCAGAACTGATACCCTTCCTACTATCTCCTGCCAGCTGCTCTCAGAAGCTTGTGGGTAAGTGCTAATCAAAATCTTAAGGCTCTTCCTGGTAACCTCCTTAATTTCAAGGCTCAGAAGGCTTAAAAATCTTTGTTTCCAGGTCTTCCACATGGCCCAAATCACAGGATAGCAATAAATCCTGCCACCTGTAGGGTGCACACTCTCAGCTGTAGGAGTGAGCTGCCTTTTCTCACAAGAAAGGCACAAACGGGTTGGCTAATTATGAATTTCCTTGGACACATAACAGCCTTAAAGTAGCCTTAAAGTTGAAATCTCACTCAATGATCTTCAGGTGTAAAAAAAAAAAAAGTTGAAATCAATACCTCCTTTTGTTAACCCTAATTCATTGTTTTGTGTTTAATATTGGTCTTCTTAAATTCAATACCCTTTTTAAAACTCAGCCCACGTTGTGTCCATCTTAAAATGTACATAGAAAATAACGTTCTCTAATTTATGCTATTTTATAGTAGTTATGGGTTATTCAGTTATCTTTCAATGTGAGAAAATTGGGACATAAATTCTAAAGCTGTTTTTGAAAGAGTGATTGCCTAAAACTAGTCTCCAATGGCTGGCATTAAATTTATTCAACCACGCTGTTTAGATATTAGTCTCTGCTTGGCAGAAGTGGAAACCTGGAACAGCACCTCGACATGATGCAGTAGATCACAGAGAGCAGGCAAACAGGCCTGTCCTTCTCTGGCCCTGTATCTTATTGCAACTTTGCCAAAACACAGAACTAAAACTGTGTTTTAGTGACCTGAAATTTGAGAATGCTAAGAGCAGACGGAAGCATGATACTACATCATGGGTTCCAAGCTCCAAACAACACTAACAAAATTAAGATTTGACATAAATCAAAATCTTAAGGCTTTTCTTCCTATAACCTCTTCAATCTCCAGGCTCAGAAGGCTTAAAATCTTTGTTCCTAGTCTTCTGCATGGCCCAAACTGCAAGACATGTCCAGCCACCAGCAGCATGCACACTCTCGTCTGTGGGAGTGAGCTGCCTTTCCTCACAAGAAAGGCACAAACAGGGCAGCCAATACCATCTTGAGAATAGCAGCTCCAATGACCAAGTACCTTAAAGGCAGAGGTGGAAGTTCACTTCAAGACAAAAATGAGGATGGCAGAGATCACAGGCAACCTGATTGTTATTCAAGGTATTATTTCAGTTTGCTTTGTTAATTTAGAAAGGGTTTGCCTGCTTTAAGCAAAAAGAAAAAATATTAGTCTCCAAAAGAAAATCGTGTTTGGGTTATAAATGTACTTTCTCTAGAAATAGAGACAATTTTTTGGTTAATTTGGACACAACTGTGAGAATGCAGATGTTACTTAGGTACAAAGTCATGTTTGCTTTTTGCATACCTTAAGAACCTAAATATAGGGGAACCTATTTTTCACTAATTCAACCATCCCCCTGATTCTGGTTCTATCAACTGGGTCTCTCTCTCTTCTTCCCTCCCCTAAGATCATCAAAACAGTACTACCCAACGGCTTAAAAGCCTGAACATCTTCCTACTCTTGCCCTTCTCTCCAATTCTCTCTTGGAACCATATATCCCTCTAGCAGAGTGCTATTTTGGGTTGATGGAACACAAGGTTGTATTAACTTTCTGATTTGACTAATCCTGGTTAAAAAAAAAAAAAAAAAAAAGAAGAAGACACAGAGATTGCAAAGTGTTTCCACAAAATACATAGGTGTGGAGAAAGGACTGCAAGGTTCAGCTGAAAACACACACTCCAGAACCACTCCCACTCCCAGCATGCATCTGTCCAAATGTCACATCTCTGTTTGTCCTCTGGCATGCGAATTAAGACCAACTGACTATGATACCCACTGCTAGGATGGGCAACTGCCAAGGAGGTCAGGTGACTCAGCAGGAACATCTCCATGCTCTCAAACTTGTGGTCTTTGCTTTAGCTTCTACTACAGAAAACACCAAAGACATCCAAGGCCACCCTGTTCCCTATCACCAGAACTTGCTGCTGGCCATTTCCGATCCATTTCATATCATTTGGAATTGATTGTGCTGTTTCTCTATCTTTGTAAAAAGAAGTTTCACTTATTTTGTGTTGAGAATTACAAGTGAGAGAGAGGCATCCTATCTTCCACCAGCACTGTGTCCATCCCAAACTGGTCAGTGCACTGCTTCACGGTGGCCAGGACACTCAGGAGCCGCTGATCCACGGCAGCCAGGTGAGGCTCAGAGAGCACGGGGGAGATGGGGTCTCGGGCCATGGCGGATTTTAAGGCAGACTTTAGCACACCATTCTTTAGGTAGTTCAATCTGTTCCAAGTGGAAACTCTAATGCTGGAAGAAAAAGTTTTAGGACAAGTTACATAAAATCTCTCACTATCAAATGGAGTTTAAAGCCTACTTGGCAGACAAAAATAAAAAAAAAAAAGTAAAATATTTTAACTAAAAAGACCATTTCTTTTAGAATTATAAGTGTGCCACATTGTCACATTTTGATATATTTTTCTGGGCAATTAATCAGAGATATATACAAAGATTTACACATGTTCAGTGAAGTGCTATTTATAACAGGAAATATATGAGGCAATCTGAATGTCCAACTATTGGGAAATAGTTAAGTATTAAGCATTAAGAAGTGGGACCTTTAAGAGGCCATTAGGCCATGAGGTGTTGGGGGCTAATTCTGGTGTTATGCTTTATACTAATCATTCACTACGGCCTGTAATGTACATGTGCTGCATGACACAGCGGTAGCCAGCATTTTCTCCAGACACGGTTACTGCCTTGGGACATAACAAGTTTCTGCACGTAAGCAAATGGCCTGAGTTTCTGCACGTAAGCAAATGTTGCCCAGTGCCCACACGGAGGGCCCCCATGGTGGGAGTCTAAAAGCCATAAAGATAAGAACATTCCCAAGGTCCGGCCCCATATGATGGTTGGTAGTCAATGACGCATAAGACTCCCCGTGGGGGGGCGACCTAAGACAGACACAACCGTGGGGGTCGGCCGCTGGCTGGGAGAGAGCCGCTGGCTAACAAAGAGCACAAAAAGTTCTTCTAATGGCTGCACTGTTCAATATTGCTTATCTCGGCCTTGGTTTTTCAGTTATGTCCAGCACTGGCACCTCAAGTAACAGTTTTGAGGTCTGAGACCATAAAAAATTGTTCCCTTTTAAAACAACTCCAAAATTGACTGATACCACTGCTACGCTCAAATGCTCACATATGAGGAACGTGAGGGGTATAAAGTGACCGGTGCATTGGTCACTCGAGTCATTGTCATGTCCATGTGTGTGTCGTTATTTTATGTTCTGTGTTCATCCCCCATCCTGTAATCGGGCCACGTCAATGAGGGCTCTGCAAGAATGCCCCTGCCAGGGGTTAACACCTCAATAATGGACTTCCCAGGCTCCACAACTGTGAGCCAATTAATTTCAGATTATTATAAATTTCCCAGTCCATGGTAATAAGTTATAGCACTGCAGAATGGACAAAGACACCAACTAATGAGGATCTTTTGTTTAAGAAGAAAAGTTCTTATCTCTCTGTGGGTAAAGTAGAAATTACTAGGTATGCAGAAATGTCTGACTGTAAGAAATGTCTGCAACTATTTAAAAGGTAAGGAAGATCATCTTTGCATAAAGCATGGAAGGGATGAACAAGCACAGATGCAGTTTTTTAAAATTCTGAAATATACTACAAATGCCCAGAGCATCAGAGCTTCCACTGTGTGACTAAGTTATCACTTACTGTCTCTCAGCTCCAAATTCACTCTTCAATATATGCTCTGCTATACTGGACAAAATTCTTTTAACACCTTTCGTACTGCTCATGAGTTTTCACGTTTTGCATGCCATCTGTTAAGGAGTGCTCATGAGTTTTCTCGTTTTTCACGGGCCATTTGTTATAGACCTTAGATGTCAATACACTGTCTTGTCCCCATTGAATGATGCACTCTCATTGGTGGAAATCGTGCAGTTTGTGCCGCCCATGGAAAAAGGAGCGAACCTAGATACTTATGTAAATTTTGTTTGGTCCCTCTTTGTAGAGGAAAATGTTTTATGTGGTACCATATGTTAAAAAAGTACTAGGAATTTTAATTGTTTAATTAGTTGTTTAATTGTTTTTGTAAATAAAACTGTTATAATTATTGAAAAACAACACTGAAAGTGCATTATGATCTGTAGTTATGATGATTTAAATAACCTGCAGTTTGCCTAAAAATGTGCGGTCCCTGGCATATGTCTTAGAGATTTCTGTGCGGTACGAAAGGTGTTAAGCATCTCTCCTCTTAAGCTTTCTTGGTAGAGGGTGTTGGAGGGACGCTGTAGGAGGAAGGAGGTTTCTGGATGCTTCTGTAGGTGTGTGTGGAGGTCATCCATTGGAGCTCTGCCCCAGCCACATTCCCAGCAGGTGTGGGCCCTTGGTGACCCTGAAGCCTTAGCCTGGCCTAGTGACACCGTTCCTGAGGCCCTCTCAACATGGAAACCAGAGCTTCGAAGGCCATCTGCCCATGCTGGCACCCCAATTCCCTCTGCTCGTGACTGCCTCACCTGCAGCACACAGGGTTCCTACTGGGTTCCATCTCTCCAAATATGCCGTGACACTAGCTGCATACTGCTATACCCCACCTGCACTCTGGAGGGCTGCTCCAGCTTGCTCAGCACCTGCAAACCAGCACGCTTCTCTGCTATCCCATGGGTGAACTACACCTTCTCTACCAAGGCCCAACTTCAGCCTTGGGGAGAGGACCCCTTTCCAAGTTTGTCCTTCTTGGGTACACTGCCTCAGCCCTCGGTTTTTAATAGTCACTCTGGTATTAGAATTTAGTAATTCTTTATATTAAATACCCCTGTTTAACACATAATATCTTTCCTATATCCTGACTAGACTAGACTGATAAAATTATTACTACAAAAATATCTCCTTCAAAGACAAATGCACATATTTTGCTTATATGTATCACTGCTTCCCAACATTAATGAAGACAATTAAGGGTTGCCTGGGCAAACTGTTACTTTCTGCAGAATTTTGTTGCTATTAAAAAAAGAAAGAAAAGAAAAGAAAAACAGACCAGTTGCTAGGAGGGACAGTCTTATGTGATGTGACTGTTTCTGGGATTTGACTAGTAATAAGTGATGCTCCTGGACTTGCTCTTCTGTGTAGCCATGCAAGGTGGGTCCCAGCTGATTCTTGATGTGCATGCTTTAAAATTATACCAGGAGGCCAGGCGCGGTGGCTCATACCTGTAATCCTAGCACTCTGGGAGCCCAAGGCAGGAGAATCACTCAAGGTCAAGAGTTCGAAACCAGCCTGAGCAAGAGCAAACCCCGTCTCTACTAAAAACAGAAAGAAATTAATTGTCTAACTAAAAATATATAGAAAAAATCAGCCGGGCATGGTGGCGCATGCCTGTAGTCCCAGCTACTCGGGAGGCTGAGGCAGGAGGATCGCTTGAGCCCAGGAGTCTGAGGTTGCTGTGAGCTAGGCTGACGCCACGGCACTCACTCTAGCCTGGGCAACAGGGTGAGACTCTGTCTCAAAAAAAAAAAAAAAAAAATTGTATCAGGAATGGTAATCTGAAAAGGAGCTTTTTGGAGCCCAGTCTTTGTCTCATTTTCTTGACTACTTTTTCAATTTCTTCGTTCTCCAATGTAGAGTTTTTTTAAAAAAATCAATTATTAAATACTTACAGAAAAAGTGACTTTTGATCCAGAGAATTTCAAAGTGAGGTCTGCAGACCCCGGGTGTGTGGTGGGTGGGTGAGAGGACGTGAAACACAATCTGAACCAGGCGCAGCGACTGGGGATGCAGATTTTACTAGAGGGTTTTTTTTTTTTTTTTGGCAAGGGGCCGGGGTATGTGTAGGGGGATGATTATATTCTGATATTAAACCAAGCACAGATATGTATTACTGATAGACTATAAACTTCTATTCACATAAAGTGTGAAATGAATTCCGAGCTTTGGGTTGCCTGCCTCTGCCTTCCCCTGACCCCACCTCAGGATCTCCAGGGGTCTGGGGCGGAAAGCACGGTACGTGCTCTTCAGGTACCAGGAAGCTTTGAGGCCGAGGAAGCTGACGCACCGTTATGTGAGCCTGGAAAGGAAGGCAGCACAGGACATGCATTTGCTGTGCATGACTTACATGCAACACTGATAGAGAGGGGCAAGAATGCTTCTTTCTTCCAGCGAAGGGTTCCCAAAGCTGAAAATAAATTGAAACTTAGTGAATTAGGTGGAAGTACCGATTCCTTTCTTAGCATCAAAGCGTCAACAAATTCTATGGTAATTTCATGCTCCGGCGGCTCAAATCACTCACACTGAAAACAAGCAGGGCGCGACCAATTAGGCACAGGGTGCCCAACAGCCTGCTTTGAAGTGTCTAACAATAAATATACTCATTTACAATGACCCCTTTTCCTGCCAAGATACTGCAAGGTGCTAGAGCATAGCTACAGCAAACACAGTATGGAGTTCACCAACCAAAAGGAGCACTTGAAGACCCCTTAGCCTGAGAAGATTTTAAGGCATGAGAAGAGAAATAAAGGCTATTCATACTAGGTTCCCACAAACAAGCAGATGGCCATTACTTGTACCAAAAGGTTATACTTGTTCTACTCCAAAATTACCAATATCCTATTCCCTTACAAATAAGTACACGGACAGATTCAAACTGGAAAAACTGCTCACAGAGGCTGAAGAAACATTGATTCAAAGCAGATGTACAAATGATTTTAGCAGTAATTCAGAGTCAGAAAAGGAAAACTGATTAAAGAAAAACCCTCAATCTTTTACTCTTTTCCCAGAAGCTCACCTTAATAGCTGGACAGTCTGGTTAGCTGTTAGTACAGTATAGGTCCTCCAGTAATATGAAGCAAAGGCAAATGCTATGGTCTAAATGTTTGTGTCCCCGCTAAATTCACATGTAGAAAACTAATCCCCAGTGCAATAGTATTAAGAGATGGGGCCTTTGGAAGATAAGTCATGAGAGCAGAGCCCTCATGAATGGGATTAGTGCCCTTATGAAAAAAGCCAGAGGAAGCTTGCTTGCCTCTTCTGCCATATGAGGACACACAGAAGGCACTATATATGAGGAATGAGCTTTCATCAGACACTGAATCTGCTGGCACCTAGATCTTGGACTTTCTAGCCTCTACAACTATGAGCGATAAATTTCTGTTGTTTATAAATTATCCAGTCTAAGGTGTTTTTTTATAGTAGCCCAACAGACTACAACAACTACTTTGATATATATCTAATATTATGTGTATCATAGTACACTTGCTCATTTTTTAAAAAATGATTATTTTTACAAGAATATATAAAGATTTTCAGGAACATATAATATGAATAGCAGAATGGCCACGACCTGCTTTGCTGTGATGGGTTGGAAGTAGAGGCAGTATTTGCTGACCTTTCACATTCTGCGGCTGTCACCATCTTTCACAGGGCATGAGGTAACTAGTGTTCAATATAAGATGGTAGTCTTGGCCAAGAGCAGTGGCTCATGTCTATAATCCCAGCACTCTGGGAGGCCAAGATGGGAGGATCACTTGAGGCCAGGAGTTGGAGATCAGCCTGATCAACATAGCTAAACCCTCTCTCTACTAAAAATAGAAAAATTAGCTGGGTGTCTTGGCACATGCCTGTAGTCCCAGCTACTCAGGAGGCTAAGGCAGGAGGATTACTAGAGCTATGGAGTTTGAGGTTGCTGTGAGTTAGGCTGACACCTAAGCTATTTGGAGAACACATTCTATTACCATTTTGCACTCTGCATTCTCTATGGTGGCCAGTTTAGTGCCACATGTTTAGTTACATTTGATAAGTGTTAGCTAAACAGAATGCTTCCTTGGAGCCCAGAACTGCCCAGGCGCTAGGTCACTACTCTTAACACTGGTTGCTGGAAATAGACACGGCTCCTCCGCAAAGAGTGCTTGTTATAGCATTTGCTAATGAGGCCACCATTTTTTTTTTTTTTTTTTTTGAGACAGGGTCTCACTCTGTCACCTTGGGTAGAGTGCAGTGGTGTAATCATAGCTCACAGCAACCTCAAACTCCCGTGTTCAAGCACTCCTCCTGCCTCAGCCTCCTGAGAAGCTGGCACTACAGGTGTGCACCACAATGCCCAGCCAATTTTTCTCTTTTTTAGTAGAAATGGCGTCTTGCTCTTGATGAGGCTGGTCTTGAACTCCTGACCTCAAGCAATCCTCCCATCTGGGCTCCCAGTGTGTTAGGATTATAGGAATGAGCCACTGCACCAGGCCCTCCATGATTTATTTAATGTGTATTTCTCAAGATTCTAAACATCATAGCTAAGAATGAATAATTTAGGTAGTAACAAACTAAAGGCCTTGGTTTACAGTTATCTCTGAAGAGGCTTACAGAGTCTTCAGTTCCCTGAAAGAACCACTTTTCCATTTTTTAAAGTCCTGAGATCCCCAACGGTGGAAGGAAGGATGGGTGTCAACAGCAAAGGCCCCAAATGGAAAAAAGAACACCTTGTATCAATTGTGTGTTGGATGTTTTCCAGGATACCCAAGAAAATGTCCTTCTTTTATACACAGTGAGCTAGTATGCTCATTGACAAGGATAGTCCTGCTGGTCCTACCTTTTGGCATTATCAAGAAGAATGAGCATACTAGCGCCTTCATCATCTTGAAAGCTCTCATAGTGATGGCGGTCAGCATTGCCAATCAGGTAGTCAAAGACAGCTGTGTCGATGATGTCCAAGAGGCGTGGGCCGGAGTCATAAGGGGATGTTTTCTTCACAGCATCACAGTAGCTCTCATCATACTCCCACCTGGAGGCAAGCAGCATCGCCAGGGTTATTGAGTGCCAACACTGTACCTGGCACTGTTAAAAACAAAGAGAAGACAGAGTTCCCACCTGCAGGTCTGCCCTGACCCCATGGTTCTTTTCACTCCTGGACAGAACTACTGGCTCCAACACAGGGCTGGCACCTGGCCAGGCACAGGGAGAATTAGCTAGTGGAGCACAGGGGCATGTACCTGGCCAGGCACAGGGAGAATTAGCTAGTGGAGCACAGGGGCATGTACCTGGCCAGGCACAGGGAGAACTAGCTAGTGGAGCACAGGAGCATGTACCTGGTCAGGCACAGGGAGAACTAGCTAGTGGAGCACAGGGTCATGTACCTGGCCAGGCACAGGGAGAACTACCTAGTAGAGCACAGGGGCATGTACCTGGCCAGGCACAGGGAGAATTAACTAGTGGAGCACAGGAGCATGTACCTGGCTAGGCACAGGGAGAATTAGCTGGTGGAGCACTGGGGCATGTACCTGGTCAGGCACAGGGAAAATTAACTAGTGGAGCACAGGGGCATGTACCTGGCCAGGCACAGGGAGAATTAGCTAGGAGCACAGGGGCATGTACCTGACCAGGCATAGGGAGAACTAGCTAGTGGAGCACAGGGGCAAGTACCTGGCCAGGTACAGGGAGAACTAGCTAGTGGAGCACAGGAGCATGTACCTGGCCAGGTACAGGGAGAATCAGCTAGTGGAGCACAGGGGCATGTACCTGGCCAGTTTGCCTTCTCGGTAAGTCCTGCCCCACGGGTGCCGGTGCTTCTGCAGAGGCCACACATCTGGAAGCCAAAGTGTGACAGATCCCTCCATCGTGTCTCCATCAGCACAAGCTGGCTCTGTTTCTCGGCAGTAGTAACACTTCCCATAGAAACAAGTATTGTTTCCTGAAGGACAGAAAGGAGCCAAATATATTTAAGGAAAAAAATGACAACTCTAGGCCGGGCAGGGTGGCTCACACCTGTAATCCTAGCATTCTGGGAGGCCGAGGCGGGCGGATTGCTCGAGGTCAGGAGTTTGAAACCAGCCTGAGCAAGAGTGAGACCCCGTCTCTACTATAAATAGAAATAAATTAATTGTCCAACTAAAAATATATAGAAAAAATTAGCTGGGCATGGTGACACATGCCTGTAGTCCCAGCTACTCAGAAGGCGGAGGCAGTAGGATCGCTTGAGCCCAGCAGTTTGAGGTTGCTGTGAGCTAGGCTGACGCCATGGCACTCACTCTAGCCTGGGCAACAGAGTGACACTCTGTCTCAAAAAAAAAACAAAAAAAAAAAAACCAAAACAAACAACGGAATACAACATGCGATCTGATCCTAGATTGAATCCTGGGCTGACACAGGATATTACAGAGATAAGGGTCAAAATCTGAATAGGGTCTATGGATTAGATGGTGACGTTGGGTCAATGTTAATCCCTTGATTTTGTCATGTAGGAGAGTATCCTAGTAGTTCAGAAATACTCACTGAAGTTTGAAGGAAGCATTAACCACTTCGGTATGAGTGGCAACCACAGTCGAAAGCCACAGATGAATGCACACAGCCGAGCGTCGACTTTAGCCAACAGCCGTGATGACTTTTCTAATTTTTCATTTATCAAAATAAAATTGTGAACATTTAAAAATAACGTAATGAAAACATATATGTATATGTTACCTATTCTGATTTACATGACAAGTAAAGCTGCCTGTAAAGTAAAACAAGCTTTCAGTGCTTTCAAGCTTTCCTCATCACACAAAAGCAAAACGCTCAATGCACAGCACAGACTACCGTGCGGACTGGGAGTACGGCTGTGGGCAAGGCATCGCGGCCATGAGCACCGGACCGAAGTGGTTAAATGGAATGATGGGACATTCATGTCTGCAATCTATTCTCAGATGGTTCAAAAGTATTAAGAAGTGAGGGATCTGGGGAACTCTGGACTATTTCTGCAACTTTTATGTAAATCTAAAATTATTTCAAAATAGAAAGTTTAGAAAATAAAAAAATGTAAAAGGCAAGTAATGTTTACTGCCCTTGCCCTCATCAACTACAGCCATAAAGAAACTTATTTTCGGCCAGGCACGGTGGCTCACGCCTGTAATCCTAGCACTCTGGAAGGCCGAGGCAGGCGGATTGCTTGAGGTCAGGAGTTCAACCAGCCTGAGCAAGAGTGAGACCTGTCTCTACTATAACTAGAAATTAATTGGCCAACTAAAATATATATAGAAAAAATTAGCCGGGCATGGTGGCGCATGCCTGTAGTCCCAGCTACTTGGGAGGCTGAGGCAGAAGGCTTGCTTGAGCCCAGGAGTTTGAGGTTGCTGTGAGCTAGGCTGACGCCACGGCACTCACTCTAGCCTGGGAAACAAAGTGAGACTCTGTGTCAAAAAAAATAAACAAAAAACAAAAATAAAAACAAAGAAACCTCCTTCACAAATCCTTTTCTGGCCTCTCCCTTCCCCATACTTCATATTATGTAAGAGAGTTAACCTTGAGTCTCTGAAGAGCAGGGAACCTGGTTTATTCCTGACCCCCTTCTCTCTCTATCCCAGCACCTACCAAGAATTCATGTTTGCTGAGCATAAAATTGAACAACCAAAGGTGATTAGAAAATATCTGAAACAAATCAGTGATACTGTATGCTTTTGGTTATCTGTATGAAAAGCATAGCCCAACCCTTAGAAGTTTAAATTCTGAACAATCACTCTGTCATAATTCCTTTAAATATTCAGTTTTACCTTATTTTAAGTGTAAGTACATTCACTCTACCAAAAAGTAAGATGAAGTTCATCTTGCAATGTGTGTTTCAATGGTCACACCATAATGCAGAGCACCATGTCACTGAAAAAGTCACCATGAAGAGGCTGAAACAGAGACCACAGCACCTCTGAATTCTTCCCATTCTCATCATTCCCACAAGGAAAACAGGAGTGAGAATTTTACCTCAGATCCCTCATCGCAGAGTAAGGCTAGAGGAACCATAACCAGTCCCATGCACAATGAGTTATAGGCTAACTCTTGCAGAGTAGTAGGAGGTAGTGGTGATCTTCCAGGCACAAACACAACCCTACAAGGATATTTCTGACCTTCTTACAGAGTTGCTTTAAGATTTCCTCAATTCTAAAGAGACAGGAGAAAGTTCCCAAGAAAGCACATGTGTGTGAAAAAAAAAACCAAGCCAATGATATACAAACAATAACCAATTTGGGCCTAATTATGAGTTTGATATAAGACCAAGCAGAAGGAAATAAAGTTATTACCTGTTTTCGCTATCAGTAAATGGCCTCACTTTCTACTTCACAGACACAACATAGTGAGCATAGGGAAAAACTTGCGATTTCCTGCCATCTACCTCTAGATCCATTTTTGTGAGTTACCTGAGGAAAGGTAATCTGATTTGCTTTTGTATTTCCTTGAGTTCTTCAATTCCTAAAAGTTATGAACCAGCTTGCTCAATGATAGCCCATTTAACTTATTAACTATTCCCTATCTAAATGTCCTCTATAATCTTCTTACCTACAGTCAGGAAGGTGCTCAACAGCTGCTCTGTGGCAACAGGCTTGATCTCCGTTCGCAGATTAACAAATCTGCCAACCACCAAGGGGGCTCGGCGGAAACCCAGAATCCTGGTTTGGAAAGTTGAAGAACAGAAGAGAAAAATCTTTGGGGATACATTTTAAATAACAGTCTCAAAAATTATGGTTAAACATGGTAAATGTGCAAAACAGGTTTTGTAGCTAGGTGGTAAATCTCATTTTTTAAAGGAACATATATTTAGAAGTTTAATGTCAAAATGCATGTAATTTAATATACGCTCCAGCAGAAAGGATAAGGAAAGTCTGGCAAAATCTAGGGAGTGGGTATATGGGTTCATTATACTATTCTCTCTACTTTCATTAGAAATTTTTCATAAGAAAAATTAAAAATAAATTTTAAAGCATAGGAAAAAAACTGGGCTTAAATTCATACAGGGGTTCAAAGCTTTGGATAAAATAGCACATTGACAAAAAACTATGCAGATTAATCTAAAAGGATAAACCCATAGGACAACTCATATATAGTCACATATGAAGATCTAATAATCAAAAAGTACTACATTATAGGTAAAAACAATCATTTTTTAAATATTATTATTTCATTTATTCTCTTTCTAGTTTTGTTCATGGCTTGCTGGAAAAACAATCATTTTTTTCTTTCTTTTTTGAGTCAGAGTCTCACTCTGTTGCCCGGGCTAGAGTGCCGTGGCGTCAGCCTAGCTCACAGCAACCTCAATGTCCTGGGCTCAAGCAATCCTGCTGCCTCAGCCTCCCGAGTAGCTGGGACTACAGGCATGCGCCACCATGCCCGGCTAATTTTTTCTATATATTTTTAGTTGGCCAATTAATTTGTTGCTATTTTTAGTAGAGACGATCTTGCTCTTGCTCAGGCTGGTTTCGAACTCCTGACCTTGAGCGATCTGCCCGCCTCGGCCTCGCAGAGTGCTACGATTACAGGCGTGAGCCACTGTGTCTGGTCAACAATCATTTTTTTAAAAATGAAATTTCCTGGCTAAAAAATACACACTTACTGAAGCAAAGGTAAAGGGGCAGAATTTGGAACACACAGAAAATTTATAACGAAGTAAAGATCACCCATAACTCCACAACCCAGAAGTAACTACAGATGCAGACATTTTGGCATATAAGAATTTTTTCCTTTACATGTATATACAAACACATATACTTATGTAAAAACATACAATTGAGATTACACTGTATGCACTTCTGTATGCTTTTTAGTCAACATTGTGTACTGAACTTTTCCCCACATCATTCGAAAGCCTTTAAAAATGGTTATGTAATAAATAATCCATTGTTTAGAGCTGCTGATTCTGTCCTAAACCCAATCTTAGAAAAAGCCACAAAAGCAAGATCAACCAATTTGTCAAAATAACATAAAAACCCTGAGGCAAGGGAAGGTGGTTAAATCTGAATATAATGAAGAAACAGCAACCCTAAGCAGAAAAGTATCAGGAACCATGAATGAAAAGAAGGTTAGGACGCATTTTTTTCTCCCCATTGACCACTGGCAGGTGGAAGAACAGCAGCCAGGTCAGCACAGAGTGGCAACACCACAGTGGCACTTGAGCCTGGCTAGCGTAGCGACTTAACAAAAGAGGCTGGGGGATTGGTTAGAGAATGTCTTTCAGATTTTGAGGTCAGGAAGGATTTTTAAATATAAGACCTCCAAAGCACAAGTCATAAACTGAATCATAATATTTAATTAACATCAAAAGTGACAATTTCTATACAAAGAATATTTCACTCTAAGTTAAAAAATAATTAACAGCATTGTCCTGCTGTGAAAAGACAAACTTTGCCAGTAAATATACAACAAAATAACAATGAGATACCACTTTACAGATATTTTAACAAAAATTATTATGTTGGGTAATACAAAATATTGGTATGGAAATGAGGATCTTCATGCCCTGCTGGTATCCAAAAAATAGGAAATAGAAAGGGGCTTGGGGATGGAGAAACGAGGCAAACAAACACGGTCTGGGAAAGCCTCCTGCTAGTGTGGCATTGAGTGAAGAGTAGCATTTATCCAACTCTGCCACTAGGTCTTAAAAGAGGCAATGAAAATTCATTGCATTATAAACATTTATTTAACCTTTTCCATATGAATAGATGTTTAAGTTGCAGACCAGTTATTCATTACTGAATGTGCTATAGCTAACACGGTTATATATGTATCTTTGAATTTTTTTTTTTTTTTTTTTTTTTGAGACAGAGTCTCACTTTGTTGCGCAGGCTAGAGTGAGTGCCGTGGCGTCAGCCTAGCTCACAGCAACCTCAAACTCCTGGGCTCAAGCGATCCTCCTGCCTCAGCCTCCCAAGTAGCTGGGACTACAGGCATGCGCCACCATGCCCGGCTAATTTTTTCTATATAATTAGTTGGCCAATTAATTTCTTTCTATTTTATAGTAGAGATGGGCTCTCGCTCTTGCTCAGGCTGGTCTCGAACTCCTGAGCTCAAACGATCCGCCCACCTCGGCCTCCCAGAGAGCTAGGATTACAGGCGTGAGCCACCGCGCCCGGCCTCTTTGAATTTTTGATTATTTCTTTAGGGCGTGGTCCAACCCCGGAGGCCATGGACTTGCACTGCCCAAGGCTTGCCAGGAACCAACGGTGGGTAAGCGAGCCAGCAAAGCCCACCTGCACTCAGCCGCTCCCCAAGGCTCACGTCATCGCCAGAGCCCTGCTCCCCGACATGAAGTGTGAACCCCTGCAAACTGCGCATGCGGGAGCCCGACATGAAGTGTGAACCCCTGCAAACTGCGCATGCGGGGGTTCCAGATTGAGCGCCCCACAAGGTCCCCACGCCCGGTGGGGTGGAGGGGTTAAGCGGTGGAGCTGAGGCAGCAGCAATGCCCCCCGCTGCCCAGTCCACCTTCCACAGAACTGACCCCTAGTGTCAAAAAGGTTGGGGACCACTGCACTAGGGTACTTTCTAAAACTATCTTCAAAAGGTATGAACATTAATTAAGGTTTTTGAGACATAATGCCAGATTTCTTTTTTTTTTTTTTTTTTTTTTTGAGACAGAGTCTCGCTTTGTTGCCCAGGCTAGAGTGAGTGCCGTGGCGTCAGCCTAGCTCACAGCAACCTCAGACTCCTGGGCTCAAGCAATCCTGCTGCCTCAGCCTCCCGAGTAGCTGGGACTACAGGCATGCGCCACCATGCCCGGCTAATTAATTTGTTTCTATTTTTAGTAGAGATGGGGTCTCGCTCTTGCTCAGGCTGGTTTCCAACTCCTGACCTCCAGTGATCCTCCTGTCTCGGCCTCCCACAGTGCTAGGATTATATGTGTGAGCCACCACGCCCGGCCCAGATTTCTTAAGATTGAACCAATGAACAGTGCCATAAGTAGTAGCATATGAATCTCAATGTCTTTCTGCCAATAAAGTATTTTCTTTTTCTTAATCTTTGCCATTTTCATCAGGTAAAAATTATATCAGTGTTTCATCTGGATTCTAAAAAATTTCTAGTAAGAATGAACTCTCTCCCAATATTTGTTAGCAATTGAGAGAATTCATATTCAGTTAAGTACTTGTGTTCTCAACCCATTTTCTACCAGTTTTAGCATACATATAGATTTCTATAAACACTTATATTAAGGGTATTAATACTTAGATTACATTAGATTCATATATTTTCTCCAAGTTTGCTTTTAAATTTTTATGCTGTTTCTTGACATGTAAGTAAATTCTTTTTTATTTAGTTAAGTCTACTGAACTTTTTCTCTGTGATGTTTTAAATTATTGATTTTATGCTTACAAAATCCTAATTCACCTATATTTTTTTCTGATTTCCTTACAGATTCATCTTTTAAACAAATATTGTGAATAATTTCTTTGAAACTCTGTCAATATGCCCTGACAAAAGAGCTGGTCAGAAGAGCACTTGGGATACTAGCAAAGTTCAACTATAAGATTCCTGACTAGCAATCTGTTGAAAAAAATATTAATTTTCCTAGTTAACTTATAAACTTAGAATTTATAACTATTTTTCTTTTGGAATTATTCTGGTTTTTGAAGCTGTGCATATTTTGCATAAACGACAATAAAACTCATTATATAATTCATGCTATATGCTTCCAGCATATGGGGATCAGTCAGTATTACAAACAAAACAACAAAACAGGACTGCCAGGCCCAATTAATGGCCAATTCAGTTCAGGGAGTTGAGTTCAAACTTTATTTACCTCACTCATGATAATGAGTGAATATCCTCACTCATGATAATGAGAATATCCTCACTCATGATAATGAGAACATACCAGGAATAAAATGACTTAAACAATCCTAGAGTTAAAATATTTACTTTGGTATTCCCAGTGCCATCCAAATTATGAGGGACTCAAACAAATTTAATGGAACTAGTTAATCAGCTATATACAATAGGTTACAAGTCAGCTATTAGTACTGTATCCTTTAGAAAGAGCCTGTAAGTCCTCTTCAAGAGAGATTTTTAGAAGGCAACAAAATTAACATAACCTATTGGGATTACACATACCTGTCCAAATGAAAGGCTGCTACCTCTGCATTGTGTCTATCATAACCGGCATATGGTTCCCCTTCCACCACATAGTCTCGGCTATATCTGCAAAGTGAACCGGGAAGCACAGATGTAGACAAGAGTTACATCAGTACCAGAGATGACAGCACAAGTAGAACACGAACTTTAGCAAGCCCGATTCTGCTCTATAGACACCTTCTCTGTCAACCCTGAGAACTATGGGTTAGCTAGATGGGGTGAAGATGAGGTGGATAAGGAAACTAGAATTCTGTAACTGCTCCAGAAATCATTCTAAGAATAAAACATGGAAGATGTTATTTTTACCCTTCAAAGGGCTTTTAGTATAGCTTAAGTACAGGAATAAGGTAGTTTTCTAGAAGGCAAGGACCATGTTTCTTATCACCAGCACAATGTTATTAAGTAAATAGTTGGAGCTTAATAAATGTCTACTAAAATGTTTATTCAAATGAAGAAATGAAAGAAAACATATAGTTAAAACTTTTGTTTATCGCTGTGTCTTTCTTTCTGGCTCGCAAAAAAAAAAAGAACAAGAAGAATATTTAAATTTTTTTTAAAAGTTAAAAAAAATTAAAAAAAATAAAACTTTTGTTTACTAGAATGGCTATGGTATGGCTTATAAGTTTACATTTCTTGGGGAAAAATCAATGACATACCTCAGTTTTTGTCAATGAGAAAGCAAAGGTGTTTTTGAAAAAAGTTGTTTGAATCATTTTATTCTCTCTTTTCAAGTTTATGATAATGTAGTAGAAGAAATCCTGGACTGGTAGTGAGAGGCAGGTGTGGCTCTGTCATTACTTGACTGGGTAACCTTAAGCAAAACCCTTCTCTTCTCTTTTCTGGGTCTCAGATTCCTTACCTACAATATTGGGGGCTGGACTACGAGGTAATTTCTAAGGTTCCTTTCACCTCAAATTGCATTCTGATTATATATCATATGGATGACATAACAAATGATAATGAAAACTGGCATATTTCTTTCTACTAATCATTTAAAAAGATATACAATTTAAACCTGTTAATAGAGGAGAAAAAATACTTAATTCACTTATGGTGTCTACTGGTCCCCTGCATTTCCTGAATCAAAAGGAAACCTATTAGGTTTTACAAGGGAACTGTGAAATAGAAATAAATTGAGACTGATGCAAAGAGCAGTTCTACTAAAGACAGTTGGATCCCCGATGCTGAAACAGCTATGGGGAATAGAAAACAGTAGTATAAAAGGCAGTGACCTTCTACTTAAATGACCTTAGACTATAAAGTTAAATCATCTCTACAAAACATATCTTCAAGGCAAAGTGAGGAAGCATGTATGTTAGAAGACAGCCAGCCATCACCACCTGGTTAGACACCAGTTTCTCCTTAGCATGACCAATATACCCAATCCTTTGTTCCTAGAGCAAAGGATTATTTAGGCTGCCTAGGTAACCCTAACTTCTAAATTAAAAGTCAATTTTTAAATACCACTGAGGCAAAAGATGACACAACTGAAGCACTTTTCTCTCTACTACAGGTATAGGCTGTCCACAAAGCTGGGGGAGTCCTTGAATACTGTATTTGTTAGGGCTCCAGGGGAGTCGCGGGGAGACAGATGGGGATGTGCACTGGGTCCCTTGTAGAGCAACAGGAGAGAGCTTTCCCATATACCTAAAGCCTACTTGGCTTTAAATGTAAAACCCTAGAGGGAATCCAGGAACTTTGGTGATGGGCTGGAGAAGGAGAGAGAGAAGGAAAAGGGAAGAGAATAATAATCAAAACAAAAGCACTCCACTGGAATCACAAGGTCTGAATCACTAGCTCAAGTTTTGACTATGTGAAACACAGAAAGTCAGAATTCCAGATCTCATTTTCCTAACCTGGAAAATGAATACTTGGACTAGCTGATCTCCAGGGTCCCTTTCAGCACTTCCTAAGATCACTCACTCACTTCCACCTGATCATAGGCCCCTGCCTTCTTTTTCCTTTTCTACCATAACTGCAGTTTTTACTTGCAAAAATCAATTTACTTCCAGAATAAATAAAGCTACATTGAAAAAAAAAATACTTTTATAATGTAAGGCAAAATGTATAAATGAAAGTGTCACTGTATTCCTATATATGTCATCTACCTATACTGTACATATCTTCTAAGAGAAGAACATGAATAACCAGGCTTCAGAAATGCTGAAACCACAAGTGGCTACTAAGGAAAGGAGCATGTCTTGAGTTAGCAGTAAGGACTTAGATCTCCTCTCAGCAGAGAGTGATCCATCTTAAGTCACTGACAGAGCAGCAAAATTCATACAGTAACTGCCAATAAATCACTCCTATCCCTTTGGTGAAGGACATCAGAGTCTGACCAAGGATATTAATTTGCACTTACATCAGGACTAAATAGCCCCTGAGGCCCTAGGGGTCAAAATAGCATTTTGCTGGGTGTTAAGGGACTAGAGTCAATTTCTACAAGCACTTCATCCTACATGCACTCTCCCCAGCCTGTGACAGTGCCCGGTGTAGAGCAGCATAGGTCAGTGTGCTCAGTGGCTAAGAGAGTTAACACCTATGGCAGGGACCAGGGATCCTTGCTGCATGGGTAAGGACAGTGCCCTGGAGCTGGGAGTGTATGTGGACTATTGAGGAGATGGCTGGGGAGTCTGACAGAACAAAGAGCAAAGAGAGGATAAGGCTAGGTAGAAAGTGGAGGACCAGACTGGGAGGGGCTTGACCATTAGGCTGTGGAGGCTGGGTTGTCTAGTGGGCAAAAGGAAGCCCCTGGATATCTTAAAGCTGGGAGCGCAGACCCATAATATGGGTCTTCTGAGGGAAGGACTGAAATGGTTTTCAGGACGGTCTGGAAGAGGAAGGTAATAGGAAGGTTGCAGTGATAGTAAGAGAGATGAGATGAAGCAAGCAGTGACTAAAGTTTATGCATTATCTGTGGCTGCCTCCCCCACCCACCAGTGTGGCTTCTGCCTCCTCTACGTACACGCGTCTGAACACTGCAGGCCTGTCTGCAAAGCACTTGATCTGACACTGCGCACTATCAGGAGTATCTGTCTTCTAACATTTTTTGCTGTTCCATCTCCCCGCAATTTTCCAGTGCACGAGTGGTGGGTATGGAGAGGAGCTCCTCTTGTTTAAATACTGAATGTGTGTAACTCTTCTCTTTCTATACAAATCTAATTTTTGTTTTTAGTTTGCCTTTCTCCATCACTCTGCTTATACTATAATTTCTCACACTATAAACTATGAAGTCAAGGATCATACTTCAAAACTAAATCAGTGATTTTTTTTTAAGAGACAGGGTTTCTTTCTTTCTTTTTTTTTTTTTTGAGACAGAGTCTCACTTTGTTGCCCAGGCTAGAGTGAGTGCCATGGCATCAGCCTAGCTCACAGCAACCTCAAACTCCTGGGCTCAAGCAATCCTGCTGCCTCAGCCTCCCGAGCAGCTGGGACTACAGGCATGCGCCACCACGCCTGGCTAATTTTTTCTATATATATTAGTTGGCCAATTAATTTGTTTCTATTTTTATAGTAGAGACGGGGTCTCGCTCTTCCTCAGGTTGGTTTCGAACTCCTGAGCTCAAACGATCTGCCCGCCTCGGCCTCCCAGAGAGCTAGGATTACAGGCGTGAGCCACCGCGCCCGGCCAAGAGACAGGGTTTCACTCTGTTAGCCAGGCTGCAGTGCAGTGGTGCAATCATATCTCACTGCAGCCTCAAACTCCTGGGATCAAGTGATCCTCCTGTCTCAGCCTCCCAAGTAGCTGGGACTACAGGCACACACCACAACACCCAGCTTAAATTAGTAATTTTTGATGATGAATACTCCACACCAGGGGTCCTCAAACTTTTTAAACAGGGGGCCAGTTCACTGTCCCTCAGACCGTTGCAGGGCTGGACTATAATTTAAAAAAAACTATGAACAAATTCCTACGCACACGGCACATATATTATTTTGAAGTAAAAAAACAAACTGGCAAAAACATCCTCATGTGGCCAGCGGGCCGTGGTTTGAGGGCGCCTGCTCCACACCATCACAGTGGAGGAAGGCAAGCAAACCTAGAGAATTACATGCACATTGCAGAACACAAGCTGCTTACAATTCTGATTGATCTCGGTTCAAATGCCAGCCCCATTGATTAATGTGAGGTGACCTTGTCAAATTAGTTACTTGACAATGAACTGCCCACAAAGGTTAAACTTGATTGTAAGGGTTAAAGGCATTTACAGATACAAAAGTATTTAGTGTAATGTCTGGCAAATGGTGTGCATTCAATGTTTAAGGCCTATATTAATATACTTTTTCCATATTACCAGCTAATCAGATTTTTCTATTCTCCAAAAGTCTACTATATATTTTAACTTTCCTAATTTCCACATCATGCATACATCATCATCAATACTTCCCAGTTCCAGACAAACACAGATCCTTTCCATTTCTGGGATCCACTCATTCTCTGGCTGCCTTTTATGTACTGATAGTTGGACAATAAATGGAGTTGAATTTTAAACATCTTTTCCCCATATTTCTTCTTCCACTCCAGTAAGAAATCCAAAAGTACATTATAATTCTCTCAAAAGCTCCACTGAGAAATGAAAAAAATGTTTAGTGCACAAAAAATTTTAGACATTGTGAACTTTGAGAATATTCACTGGTAACTAACTCCTGGCAAAAGAACATAAATCACTATCACATTAACTTAGTTCAAATCCATATACTCAAAGAAAATTTTTTTAAAAATTAACTATATCGTAGAATTACCATACAAATTATTTCTGCAGGAAGTCCAAAGGGATCACTAACAACATACATATCATTTAGTTACTGAGGTGACTAAAATGGCTCAGCTCTTTGCTTAAAGTAGATGAAAGAAAACATAAGACCTACTAAAACAATACACGAAGCAACAGGAACTCTCACTCCCTGCTGGGGACGCAAAATAGTAAAGTCAATTTGGAAGACAATTTAGCAGTTTCTTATAAAACTGAACATACTCTTACCACACAATCCAGCAATTATTCTTCTGATATCAATCGAAATGAGTTGAAAATTTATGTCTACACAAAAACCTGCATATATGGGTTTTTATAGCAGTTTTATTCACAATGCCAAAACTTAGAAGCAACCAAGATGTCCTTCAGTAAGTGAGTGCATAAACAAACCATGGTACATCCAGACAATGGAACATTATTCAGGGATAAAAAGAAATGAACTATCAAGCCACAAAAAGATACATAGAGGCCAGGTGCAGTGGCTCACACCTGTAATCCTAGCACTCTGGTGGGGAGGATTGCTTGAGCTCAGGAGTTTGAGATCAGCCAGAGTAAGACTGTGTCACTACTAAAAATAGAAAAATTAGCTGGGCACAGTGGTGTGCACATGTAGTCCCAGCTACTTAGGAGGCTGAACAGAAGGATCACTTGAGCCCAGGAGTTTGAGGTTGCTGTGAGCTAAGATGACACCACTGCACTGTAGCTGGGGCAAAAGAGCAAGACTTTGTCTCAAAAAAACCACAATGTTATACTGAACTAAAACATGTTCCTATAAATTTCCCCTGCTCAAAGAATCACAGTAACTTAAGTGCTAGAAAAGACTTCAGAGATCTTCTAGTCTATCCCTCTCATTTTACTGAAGAGACTACCATGAGAAGGATATGAATATTCACATAAATCCCAAGTTACATGAATCAACTAACTAGCACATACAACTTCAAGATGAAGACTTACCGCTTAGGTTTGAAGACAACTTTCTGCCCTCCTTCAAGAATCAGTAAGGCTTTCAGCTGTGTCCCTTTATAACCTACATCAGCTTTAATGATTTTCTTGGTGGCCATGGCATGCATGATTGCCCCCAGCTCTGGTGTTTCTTCAGGGTACACTTCCCGGGGAACCACCCACTGGGCTGCAATCTCCCAGGGAGACTGCAAGGTATGATCCAGCTTGGGCGCCAGTTCCACCGGTAAGCCAGTCATCATTCGGTGAAAAGCCCTCTGGTCCTCCCGGTTAGCAGCTGATGTATCTAAGTTGTCAATCAGGAAAACTTTGGTGAAGATAAAGATGACAAGGAGAATTGCTAACAGCACGACTCGCTGCTTTAGCTTCATGTTGACCTATTTTCCTTCTCCCTGACTCACTCTTTCACTCACTTATCAAGGAGAGCAAGCTGGTGATGGTTAGCAAGGAGATTCCATGATTATACACACTGGTCCATTTCTTTGCTGAAGTGCCTTCCACGATTCCTGCAAGCCCAAGTATAAAGCAAAATTTGATCAGAAAGTCTGTCCTTCTACCACTAAATCTTTTGTATGCCTCTAATATATTAGTTACTCTTTTAGGCTTGCTAATCAGAAGCTTGAGAAGGTCCAAAAATTTAAAATGAACTAGTCTGACGAAGGACTTAATAAGTAAGAACTGGGTAGGCCAAAAATTTTAAATATTCCTGTTTTAATTGGTATGCCGAGCCATGTGGCTGGCTATACATGCCTAATAACCAAAACAATGAGAAAAAAACACAACAAAAGCAAACCAGTAAGATATGCACAATTCCTTAACTTTCATTTTTACCTTTCAAAATTCCTAAAGGACTTTTGAATATCCTAAACTACAAGTATTTGGTAACTTTCCAGCTCTTATCCAAATATAATTTTTTTTTTTTTTTTGAGACAGAATCTCACTCTGTTGCCTAGGCTAGAGTGCTGTGGCATCGGCCTAGCTCACAGCAACCTCAAACTCCTGGGCTCAAGCGATCCTCCTGCCTCAGCCTCCTTAGTAGCTGGAACTACAGGCTTGTGCCACCATGCCTGGCTAATTTATATATATATATATATACACATATTTTTTTTTTTAGTTGTGCAGCTAATTTCTTTCTATTTTTTTTAGTAGAGACAGGGTCTCGCTCTTGCTCAGGCTTGTCTCAAACTCTTGAGCTCAAACGATCTGCCTGCCTCTGCCTCCCAGAGTATTAGAATTACAGGCGTGAGCCACCACACCAGGCCCAAATATAAATATTATGACACCTTGTAAGATAGGAACTCTTAAAATGCCAAACAGTACAGAAGAGACTAATAACTTTTTCTGAATCCAAATACCCAGCAATCCTAGACATGTCATGTCTGCTGCTCACACAGACTATTAACTGATTTGTTAATCAATTATCAACAGGAACTTGTTTTACTGAGTTCCACACCAAACTTGATACCATCACAATTACATTTTAGATGCACTCAAGTTACCTTTGTTTCAGTTAATAGTGTTAACTACTTAATTAATAAATACAACACCCAGACATGTATTTCCACTTAATCAGTTCCCTACTAATTATTTTTCAAAATTAAAAATCCCTGTAAACTATGGATAATCAAATCTGGATAAATTAAGTAAAGGAAAAACATGACCCTATATCATCTAACTATTAGTAGAATATAACCAGAAAACTAATGAAACCTGGTACTATAGCAACACTACTAAGCCTGGAATGGTCAGGCACATAACAAGGATATTAGTACAACAGACATGAAGAAGTGCTGCTTCCAGGGTGGGGCTGACCACACTCTGGGCAATTCTCAAGCTAAAAGATTCCAAATATGAGATTTTTGCGAGAGTGTTAAGAACACACAATTCAATCTCATGTGCATGCAGAGAGGCTGCTTTCTACTCTGTACAGCACGTGAAGACATGCACAGGCTTGCTCTGCTATGTGCCTACAGACAGCACAGCACTGAGGTAAGACAGGAGGATAGTAGAGGGTCGCTTCACTAGCCAATTCATTTAACAACTCAAACCATTCATCCAAGAAATAAAATCAATACCAAAGATAGGGCAAATGATTCAGGCTGAGACACTCCCACCCAAACTTGACACTGCTCCCCTAAAAACAGCTGGAAACATTCAAAAGCAGTCTACTAGAGCAACAGTGTATTCAAAGGGCAACACCTTGTGGTAAGCCAGCTGACTGAAGTTTTATTCTCTGTGATTAACCACTTCTTTCCTGTTCATTTTCATGAAGGAAGCAGAAAGTGAGAGTCAAATTCAAATTCTAATTATCCCCAGCCACCAGTTTGTTTCATCATCTCCCAGGGAGTAGTTAACAGTATTAACTGAAACAAAGGCAACTTGAGTGCATCTAAAATGTAATTGTGATGGTATCAAGTTTGGTGTGGAACTCAGTAAAACCAGTTCCTGTTGATAACTGATTAACAGCAGTGCTAGGAAAGCAGATTTCAGAAACTTTTGCTAGTTCTAACAAGACCTAAACCACACAACATTTTCAATTATTTGTCCAACAGTATACATCTCAGGATGCAGTGATAAAAGGCAGCATGGAAATCTAGCTGTAGCAGCAGCAGCAGCGCCCTCAGCAGCTCCAGATGTAACTAGCTACGGATGCACGGCAATTCTAGCACAAAGGGGTCAGCTTAACAGGCTTTCGCTTTCTACAAAACAGTCTTCAGAACTAAAGTCTTGTTAACCCACAAACTTCTAATAGTGTTGCTCATTTATTTAGAATAAAGAAAATCCTCCCTCATGCTTTACAAACATACCATATCCAAACATTTAGCATAAAACTTAGGGCTGTGGTTTTTTGCTTCTGTTTTTAATCATCAATGCAATAGAACGTTCTAGCAGCTACAAAATTCAGTTAAGACAAACAGTCCAATTTCTTCACATCCACGTTTGTGTGCTTTTAAAGTTTGGAAATCTCATTAGCTTTTGAATAGGCCTCAGAAGAACACATTCATCAATTCAGGTCTGCAAACAATTCACCCACTCAGCTAGGATAAAAATTCATATTAAGGGAATTGAAGGGTTCAACTGTTAGAGTATTTCACTATTTACCTCTGTAAATTCTGAGTAAGGCCAGGTTAAAAGAAGAGGCTGAACAAGTTTTCATGTTTGCAATTAGTCACCACATCCTGGAAGAAGTACAATATGCCTTACATTTCCACAGCCACCAACTTACTTCAGTGCTCATCACCTTCTGTTGGACCACAGAAAGAACTGATATCGGGGCTTCCAGGTTCTCCAAGCCTGCCTGGATAACACAGCCAAAATCATTTTTCTAATTACTCAACAACCTTCAATTCTACAAATTCCTTGGCAAGGCATTAAAGCTCTACTCTAAATGGCTTCAAGCTAGGCATCAACTCTTGCTGTTCCTCTTCCAATCTTCAACCAAAATGGACCAACTGAACTTGTTCTGGTCCTCCCCTTGTTGCCTCTGTCATTCCCTACACAGGAACTCCTTCAAAATTCCTTTCTCTTACCCTTTCTTCCTAGCTCCTCCTGTTTAAAGTCTGATCCTCCTTTCAGGGCCCATCTCCAGTGCCATTTTGGGTCCCTCCTCACACTTCACAGATAACTTCTCCCTCCTTTCCACTAGTACTTAACTACATTCTGCCTTGTATAGTATCTTCTTGTATCTAGTTCTTA
Organism: Mirza zaza; assembly: GCA_008750895.1. Classification (NCBI taxonomy): domain Eukaryota; kingdom Metazoa; phylum Chordata; class Mammalia; order Primates; family Cheirogaleidae; genus Mirza; species Mirza zaza. Next base: position 27,420 of record VSMD01030966.1, read on the forward strand.
TTTCCCTTTCAGAATCTTGGCTCCTTAGAATGAACCCCTTCACTCCTTTATGATTGAGAAAGGAGACGGTACAGGGCTTCCATGTCATATTATCTTCCTTTCTTATTTGAGACAAGCAGCATACTATACTTTGCAAACTGGATTTTTACAAAGATTCCCCCGTTTCAGATATTAAGAAAATAAAGGCAAGTTTGCAGAGTATATTCCAACTATTCAGAAACACCTCACTAGCATTCCCCGAGGAGTGTGCCTGCACTATTTTATGCCCTCAGCTCCTCCTATAAATGCTTCAAACAGTGTAACAACGTCCAGTTATATTATGGTCATTTATTTTAACGTTTCTGTTATGTAGAACAGAACCCACCTCAAAGAACAAATAGACTCAAGGCAGTAACATAACTCAAAAAATGGTAACTATAAAAAAAACAATGCAAATGGTATATTTGTAAATAGTTTTCACACTAACAGCTGGCATAAACCACCAGACTGGAGTTCTGGAAAGCAGACCTTTATATGGAATTTTCCTACTTTGAATTCTGGTTTCACTCTTCTCCATCAGCTATGTGGGGTTTGCTATGGAGACTCATTTACATTCATTCTTCACACACACACCCCACTCTACTTATGACTATAAAGTTGTTTTGAGAGAAGAGACACAGACTCCACAGAAAAAAAGTATTAGTGTAAAGTCCTCTGTTCAAGAATCTGGCTGATGTTTGAGGAACATATACAGAAAAGCATGTTGGTGCAGAAGTCTATAAATCATGTGACAAAATTCAATGCATGTGACTGCTGAAGATCATGAGAACAGGTGGCCTCAACACTTACTACCTTACGAGGGGTCCTACAAGCCACAAGTGAGGTTCCAAGCTCATTAACTGCAGTGTGCCCTTGAATCTCCCTGATGGACAAGTTCACACTAGTACTTCTGAGGTGATAAGAGAAGAAATCCCAACCTTTCCTCACAGCGACTAAAAGTGAGAGTTTCAGTAAAAGCAAACAAAAGTTTCACTTTCTGTGTTTCTAATTCAATGGCTAAATCAAGTTCTTAGTATATAAGTGGAATATAACAGGACTTGTGAACATAAGGACCACAAAGAAATTTTTTTTTTTTTTTTTTTTGAGACAGAGTCTCACTTTGTTGTCCAGGATAGAGGGAGTGCCATGGCGTCAGCCTAGCTCACAGCAACCTCAAACTCCTGGGCTCAAGTGATACTCCTGCCTCAGCCTCCCGAGTAGCTGGGACTACTGGCATGCGCCACCATGCCCGGCTGATTTTTTGTATATATATGTTTTTAGTTGGTCAATTAGTTTCTTTCTATTTTTAGTAGAGGCAGGGTCTCGCTCTTGCTCAGGCTGGTTTCGAACTCCTGACCTTGAGCAATCCTCCCACCTTGGCCTCCCAGAGTGCTAGGATTACAGGCGTGAGCCACTGCGCCCAGGCACAAAGAAAATTTTTGATATGAATATTTCATGTAGAGGACTAGTAACAAAGGAAATTTAAGGCAAAGGAAGTGGAATTTATTAAATAACTGGTATAGAATTATACCTATGCACTCAATCTCCCTGCCCTTGATCCTGAAAAGGCATTACAAGGACCCTTTTGCAAAATTCTTCTTTGGTAACTGTTGGTTTCAGCAAAACTCAGAAGATTTGGTGAGTGTAAGTAGAGGGAAGATTTTAATTTTAATTTTTTTTGTTGACTGTCTACAAAGATAGACACCAAGAATTCCTTCCATCAAGAGATGGAGTCTATTTTTCCTCCCCTGAATCTGGGCTGGCTTTGTTACTTGCTTTGACCAACAGAACACTGTGGAAAGATTGTGTCCTGGTTCTGGGCCTAGGCCTTCAGAGACCTGGCAGCTTCCACTTTCACTTTTTAGGGATCTAGCCACCACGTAAAGAAGCTCATGCCAGACTACCAAATGACAAGTGATCTATATGGAGAGAGAGGCCCAACCAGCCCTTAGCTATTCTGGGCACCCCAGCTAAAAGCACCAGACAGGAGTGATGCTATCAAGGGGCTTTCCAGTCCTAAATGAGGGTCCAGGTGAATAAATCCACATGTGTGACCCCAGCCTACACCACCTGGACAGTAACCTGTGAGACCAGCTGACCTACATAATTATAAGAAATAACAAATCATTGCCTTAAGCAACTATGTTTTTGGGTACTTAGTAAAAACTCAACATTTTCACATCTATTCTACCCCTATTAACTCTTTGGGGGATATTAAAAATATCAAGAGAGGCCAGGCGAGGTGGCTCATGACTGTAATCCTAGCACTCTGGGAGGCCGAGGCGGGCAGACTGCTCGAGGTCAGGAGTTCGAAACCAGCCTGAGCAAGAACGAGACCCCGCCTCTACTATAAATAGAAAGAAATTAATTGGCCAACTAAAATATATTTATAAAAAATTAGCTGGGCATGGTGGCGCATGCCTGTAGTCCCAGCTACTTGGGAGGCTGAGGCAGGAGGATTGCTTGAGCCCAGGAGTTTGAGGTTGCTGTGAGCTAGGCTGACGCCATGGCACTCACTCTAGCCTGGGCAACAGAGTGAGACCCTGCCTCAAAAATAAATAAATAAATAAAAATATCAGGACATAGGAAAATAAGTCATGTGACTAAATGCAATTCTTTCAGGGAGGAGGGAAACAATAAATCACAATTAAGTGTAAACAGATTGGATTTATAAATTGTTAGGTCTTATTTATAAATGATTATTAAAAATCCACTGGCATATTTTATAGCCCTTCTTAGATATATGCTATGTAGAGCAATCAGGGCTAACCTCACACATTCACACAACTATGCATACCCAGTTTATAAAGCCTAAGCTTTATACTTCAGCCAAAGCATAAACAACAGCAAAAATCACATGCTTTTTTTTTTTTTTTTTTAGAGGCAAAGTCTCACTCTGTCACCCAGGCTGGAGTGCAGTGGTGCGTGAGCATAGCTCACTGTAACCTTGACTCCTGGACTCAAGTGATCCTGAGTAGCTAGGACTATGGGCACCTGCCACCACACCTAATTTTTAAAAAAATTTTTGTGGAAATGAGGGTCTCACTATGTTGCCCAGGATGGTCCTGAACTTCTGGCCTCAAGCAATCCTCCTGCCTTAGCCTCCCAAAGTCCTGGGATCACAGTCGTAAGCCATCTCATCTGGCCAAATTCAGATTATTTAGCACACACACACAAAAAAATTAGACATACACATACTTTCACTTGGGCTAAGTCTGATATACTGCCCTTTTGTCTTTTAACTGGTAGTGACTTTAGAGCACTGTGCACATTATTTTTAGCTGTTATGAATTCATATCCCCTGTCTCCTAGAAAAAAATGCAGACTCTCCCGATGGTTAGTGGCAGTGATTATAAGTAAAATCAACAGCATTCAGAAATCCTTCCACTTACTATTGTGTGCTTCCATCCAGGAAGTCAAAATCTCCAATACTAAGTAACATCAAGTGTTTATTACCTGAATAAATGCCCAGTACCCCCTCGCCCCCAATATCAGCCCATTCCTGCTTTGGCCTTTGCTGCCTGCCACAATACCACATTATTCTTCCTTTCATCTTCCAATGGGGGTCTCTGGCTAAAAGTAAAAACTAATACCTTTGACTCTTTGGGCCTTGCAAAAAAAAACAAAACAAAAAACCAAACAAACAAACAAAAAACTAATACCAAATAACATCATGAATCAGTATCTATAGATATTTTTTCTTTGCTAATTCTCCACTTAAGAAATAGCTTCTTCATTCACCTTCTTATTCTAAATATAAGATCTCCGTAGCAAAGGGGTTAAGAGTGTGTGCTGCATTCTGGATTCAGAATGCCTGGGCTCAAATACCTGCTTTACCACTTAGAGTAGGATTTGGGAAAGAGATTTAACCTTTAACCTCTCTGGGTCTCAATTTCCACATATGAAAAATGAAACATGAACACTATTACCTAACTCAACAGGATTATTAAAAATGAATGAGATTACCACATGCATTGTGCTAAAATTAGCACATGGAAGATGCACAGTAATATTAGTTAGCCATATTACTGTATCAAAAACCCAATGATGACCTCCTCAGAGGAGAAAGAACAACAAAGAAAACAGGCCTCATTGAAGTTAATATCCCATAATGTTGTCTTCTCAGTTACATAATCAGGGGATAAATACACAAATTACACTTGAATCCCTGAACCAAATCCTTTTCTAAATTTGAGAAGTATGTAAGACTGTAAGCAAATAGGTATCTTCAGAGTGAGTGCTATGTGAAGCAGAAGACTGAGAGCCTGTCACAAATTTGACCAACCTGTTTCTCTTCTCTACAAAGTTCAAGGTCTGTGTTGAACCACATTCAATGTAACTGAAACAGATGAGAAGCATGAACTTATCCCATCACAACAGTCTTCAGTTTGGAATACTAGTTCTGTGTTTTAAAGATAACAACTTTGCATGTCCTAAATCCCTTAAAATAAGCCTTAAGAGTGATTTAAAATTACAGGTATAGAAAACCTAATTCCCAAATAGTACAAATTGGTCCAAATGTTAGATTTTCCTTACTGTTTTCATCTCCATGTAAACATTTATTCACATCTGTAAAGTCAGAATCCATTATGTGAAATCCTCTAACAAGTTTCCTGTGAAGGAAGCCAACTAAAACCATCACTACGCATTAATGAAGCATTAAGGTAGATTTTCTTCCTGGGTGTGAAAGTAAAAATAAGATAGGCAATAAAGAGTGTCCCTTGTCTGAAAAAATTCAATTCCTGCAACCTGTCTCATTTAAGCCTTAATTTAGGGCAACTCTCTTCCTTGAAAAATGAAAAAAAATTTATCTCATACTGCCAGAAAACTTTGTTCTAAAAAGCCAGCACAGGTAGTGTTCATTGATCTTGACACTATGTAGAAATGAGTAAGAACTTGCATCTTGCTTTAAATGAGCCAGCAGATACAATGAAGCACCCCAAGTTCTAGGTGTTTTACTGCTCACTTGTCAGTACATAACCAGCATTTAAGGCTATATTATAGAATGTAATTCCTGCATAATGTAGAAATATGCAGTTTTAAATAATGGAACGTTTTCCTTCAGCTTTTTATATGCTTTCCATCTTTTACTGTTCAATTCACTAGAGTTCTTGGAAAGGTATATATGGTTTACACAACAACGGCACCTCACATTTTTAACCTATGTTCTAGGGCAGCAGTCCCCAACCTTTTTGGCACCAGGGACTGTTTCAAGTAAGACATTTTTTCACCTGGGTGGCGGGGGACCTCTGCAGCCCAGTCCCTAACAGGCTGCCGTTAACCAGTACCACCGGGGGTCGACCGGTACTGGGGGTCGGGACCGCAGTTCTAGGGTATGTCAAGCTGCTAGCCTACAGGGAAATACTTCCAGAAACAGCAGAACCTCAAACAGGTTTGTGCTGAAAAAGGTGACTCCAGGCACGATCTCTTTGCTATAACATGAACACACACATATTTTTTGGCATTCCTGTCTCTCTCTTTTTTTTTGAGACAGAGTCTCACTTTGTTGCACGGGATATAGTGCCATGGCATCAGCCTAGCTCACAGCAACCTCAAACTCCTGGCCTCAAGCAATCCTCCTGCCTCAGCCTTCTGAGTATCTGGGACTACAGGCATGCGCCACCATGCCCGGCTAATTTTTTTCTATATATATTAGTTGGTCAATTAATTTCTTTCTAGGTATAGTAGAGACGGGGTCTCGCTCTTGCTCAGGCTGGTTTTGAACTCCTGACCTCAAGCAATCCGCCTACCTCAGCCTCCCAGAGAGCTAGGATTACAGGCGTGAGCCACCTCAACGGCCTTCCCGTCCTTTGATAAGCAATTTCAATCCTGAAAGGCCCCCCTGTTGCCTGATTCCACTGTAGGGGCCAAAGTCCAACACCCTCACAAACTTCAGAAAATTTATTAATTTAATACAAAACATTAATTTAATTTTAAATCTACCTTAGATTGGTTATGAGTCTGGGCAAATAATTTAGCAGCTTTCACACCTGTACCTCAGTTTCTTTTTTTTTTTGAGACAGAGTCTCACTTTATTGCCCAGGCTAGAGTGAGTGCCATGGCGTCAGCCTAGCTCACAGCAACCTCAAACTCCTGGGCTCAAGCAATCCTAACTGCCTCAGCCTCCCAAGTAGCTGGGACTACAGGCATGCGCCACCATGCCCGGCTAATTTTTTCTATATATATATTAGTTGGCCAATTAATTTCTTTCTATTTATAGTAGAGATGGGGTCTCGCTCTTGCTCAGGCTGGTCTCGAACTCCTGAGCTCAAACGATCCGCCCACCTCGGCCTCCCAGAGAGCTAGGATTACAGGCGTGAGCCACCGCGCCCGGCCTGTACCTCAGTTTCTTAAAGAAACATGTCCTGATAACAAATCATCTACGTGGAAATGCTCTAAGCTTACCTGAAAGGTCCTGCATAAACACAAGGAATGTTTGTCATAGATACACACACAGGTCTCTAACTCAATTTTGAGAAATCAACCCCAGTGAAATTTAGGCTAGAATTTAGGACACAAGGAGGTTAGGCATGGTTAATAAATGGCAATCTTAACTTTACCAGATTACCGATTTATAAAGTCCAAGGATTTAAAAGCTAAAAGACCCCATATTCCTACTTCCCTTCCAAGGTGAGAAATGAGACCTCCACAGGGAAACTGGCTGGATGAGGACACTGATACTTGGCTCTAGACCAAAGTTGCAGCATCAAGCATCTCTCATTTTCTCAAATTATGCCCTCCTTACCCATCCCACTGGTGACTTGGCCTTTAAAAGGGCTAATAACTCTGTAATGATCAACCATGCCCTATCCCCTTCACTTTCCCTCCAGCCCACCCTCTACCCCTTCTTTTCCTATCCATAGGGCTGGCATTAATCTCTTATCAGACCCCACAATCGAGGACGCAGCTCGACAACTGTTCACATTCATCGCTAATGGCAACGTTTCGGTTAGCTCTCGATCGCCGGCCATCACACCCGGAAACGAAATCTCAACGCAACCCACTTTGGACTGCCCTATTTCCTTAAGTTGTGCCCGCGGCAAGCGCCTGCCGCTCGACCGCGAAGAGACCGCGGGCCCTGGCCACGGCCGCCACGGCCAGCGCCTCCGGCCTGCAGGTCACTCGCGCTCCCGGCCGCCAGGCGGGCGCGGCAGGACCCGGCGCGCGCTCTGCCCTGGGCCCCGCAACCGGCGTCCGCGGAACGCGGGGTGGCACCGGGCCAGTCGCCTCTGGGGACCGCGCACGGGGACTAGAGATGGTCACCAGAAAGGACCCCGGGCGGCCCCAGGTAAGGCCCGCGCCTCAGGTGGGCCGGCGAGGCGGCAGCTGAGGCCGCGTCCCTTCAGCCGCTGCCACACGCAAGGACACGCGGCCCGGGCCGGGGCCGAAGCAGCCTCGGGGCCTCGCCCGGGACCCGCCCGCCGGCCACTCAGGGGACCGGTGCCCAGCCCTCGGGAGGCGCCCCGCCCCGCGCCCCGCCCGCATTTTCCCGCGCGCCGCGCGGGGCGGGGGTCGCGCGCCCTCCCCGCCCCGCGCCGCTCACCTGCGGGCCCTAGGCGAGCTCCATGGCCGCCCGCACGCTGCGGCGCGGCGCGGCCGCCCCGCCACCTCCGGGGAGGGGCAGCCCCACGCCGCGCTCACCGCCCCCGCCGCCGCCACTGCGGCTCCCGCCCACCCCCGCCCGGCCATCCCCGCCCCGCGCAAAGCCGGCGTCCCACACCCACCGCCGCCGCGCCCGGCCGTCGGCGCCGTCCTGGCGGAACGCCTTCCGCGGCCAATCCGACGGCTCGCTCGGCGAGGCCCCGCCCGCCCCGTAGGCGGCGCCGCGGCCCACTGCGGCGGCCCTCGCCCTCTCCGCCCAACCGCCCTCCCGCTTAACTCCGGCGGTGCCGCTCGGTCCGCACCCTGGCGCCCGCCCGCCCGCGCGGCGTGCGTCAGCCGGCCTCTCCCTTCCCTCTTGCCTTTGCTTGTCCTTCCTGCGTCCAGTCCCTGCAACCGCACTGGAGAGTTGCGGCCCCTAGGTCAAGTTCTGTTTGTGAGGAGTATTTTCCCTCCTCCTTTTGCCCTTTTAATTCGCCTTGACTTCTTTTTGGAGGTTCTGCCGGGCTAAATGTATCCCCCTTGCCCCAAAGAGGCCAGCCTTCCTACGCTGAGCGCAAATGGCTCTCCTGCGGACCAGAGCAGAGCTCCCTGCTGTATACTTTTTTTTTTGAGACAGAGTCTGGCTTTGTTGCCCAGGCTAGAGTGAGTGCCGTGGCGTCAGCCTAGCTCACAGCAACCTCCAACTCCTGGGCTCAAGCAATCCTGCTGCCTCAGCCTCCCGAGTAGCTGGGACTACAGGCATGCGCCACCATGCCTGGCTAATTTTTTTGTTTTGTATATATATTTTTAGTTGGCCAATTAATTTCTTTCTATTTTTAGTAGAGACGGGTCTGGCTGAGGCTGATTTCGAACTCCTGACCTGGAGCAATCCGCCGGCCTGGGCCTCCCAGAGTGCTAGGATTACAGGCGTGAGCCACCGCGCCCAGCCCCTGCTGTATACTTTTAGTAGCATTTAACAAAATTGTGATTAGTTCAGTGTAATATTAGTGAGTTGTTTTACATCTGTCTCTTGCAATGGACCCTAAGCCCCATGAGGGCAGGTCCGTCGCAGCTGGGTCTCCAATGCCTGGCTCCAGTGCCCCCAGTAGGCTCCTGATACGTGGTTTGAAAAAAAGATTCTCCCTCCTCTTATGTTGTTTGTTTTCAACTCACTTTATACAGAGTGTCCGCTGTGTCCATTCATGTATTCACCGTAAACTAAGCTTGGACATAATGTGCCCGACCCTGAAATAAAATGCGTGTTGCTCCATGAAATAAGATGTGTAATGGGGGAAAGATTGAGCTGACACTTTTTTCAGGCTATACAGTTCATTTAAGCAGCAAATTGTAGTGGAAAGAACTCTTCCTTACTGGCTGTATGATACTGGCTGTGCCACTTAACATCTCTGATCATTGGTTTCTTTCTCTGGAAAATAATACCTATTTCACAGGATTGCTGTGAGGATTAAATTAGGAAATGTGTGGGGAAAGTATTTGAAAATTATATAAGGTTATTATTCATGTGTGTTTATCGAGCACTTACTATCAGGAGATCCTAGAGAAATAGTTGGGCTTGATACCTACCTACTCCAAATAGTGTAGTTAGGGAGGCAGCATTAATCACTGCAGAAAGCATTAATCCCTGCAAAGAGTACGGTCAAATGCAGGAAGTGTTGGTCAGCCATTTACTGAATGTAGTTGAAATCGTTTGAGCTTCATTTTTTGACCAGGGAATACATAATTCTTGGGAAAATGAGCTGGATGATAATGAGAATATACCTTATTTGTCTACATAGAAACATCCATCTGCCTGCAGTCAGCTAATCTCCCTGAACCTTGTTCACAACATCAGGAGATCATAAAACAAAAGGGTAAATCAACAGTTTCTCTAAGACACTTTACTCAGAAGGGTTCTCCTTTCTTGCCTATGACTCTGACAAGGACAGCAGGGCGAGCACTCCCACTGTCACTGCTCAGCAGAAAGCCAACTTGCCCTGCAGCCTCAGCTTCCTGGAGAGATGATCTCTTTTGTCTTTAAGGGCTTTCAGTGTGTGGGGGTTTCATGCCTCCTAAGCAACCCAGTCCAGCGCTTAATTTCATATCCATCCACGTGCTACAGGACAGACACGGTTCCTCCTCTTCTGTCCTCAGAGAAGCGAGCCATGGGTCTGTGGCCTCTATGTCAAGGGCTTTTAGACAGCAAAATTGTTTTGTCCCCCAGTTTTCCCTCTACCAGGCCACATTATCCAGACTCTTTGTGAATGTATGCACAGCACCAACACTGTGCCTGACGCTCCATGACGTCAGTTTCTGCCCCTACTCCTGTAATGGGTTATTTCCCAGCCAATCAACAGTCAATATATTCCAAGTATTGTGAGAGATGCAATCATTTAAGAAGGGAGCTTACATGACTAGCACACAAGAAGCAGCTGCAAGGAACAGGGACACTTAAATTATGCAGCACAGTGTCTGTGATCACTGAAAGAATCAGAGTCCTGGAAAATAGTATGGGCTAGTATTAGGGTGAATAAAATCTGAGTGGGAGAAGAGAGGAACAATATGAGCCAAAGTTAGGCGGTGTTGTATGAACTTACAACAGACATCCTCAGCAGATAATCATGACAGAAGAATTGCTCATTCATTCATACATTTCATGAATGTCTACCAAGTGCCAGGTACTGGGCTAGACCCACGCCGTGCAGAGATGAAGAAAGCCTGGTGCCCATCCTTGAGAAGCTGATAGAAGCCCTCATCAGGAAGGTCTGAGCATTTTGTTGAGACTCCTGTGGTGCTCCTTTCACCACATATTGGGGTTCTGGGTGTCTTTGTTTAATCTCTTTGCTTCTTTCTTCCCAGTCCCCAAACTGCAGGGCTCTTAAAGACACAGACTGAGGCTTTGTTTCATCTTTACTTCCCACTTGTGGAGGGCCTCATGCAAAGTACCTCCTCCACACTGATGTGTTGAAGCTCACTGGGTTGAAACCAGAGCAGGAATTTGACTACCCCCTCCAGCCAAGGGTGGAGGACATCCTCCATAGTTAGCCCCAGTGTGGAAACGCACCAGAGGCTTGTCCATGGCCTGCAGAATGCAGTGGAAGCTTCTCTGCTTGGCATTTATGGTCCCAGTTCACCTTTCCAGGCCCATTTCTACTGACCGATTCTCTTATCCTCCACCCTTAAAGACTCATTTGCTCTCCTTTTCTTGCCTCCACCGTGTGATCACACTGGTTCTTCCTCTGGGACTCCCACTTCACCCTCACCTGTAAAAATGTTATATATCTCTCGATGCCACTTGCTCATGAAGACTTTCATGGCCCTTCTGATGGTACGTGCTTTCCTTGGCTTCTGAGACCCAGCACTATGTCTGTACCTCTTGTATGGTTTGTATTGAAGTGTTTGGGGATCTGTTGAACCCCATTTCCCTGGATTATGAAGCCTTGGACACCAAGGACAGTGTTGTGTTAATATCTTTGCCTTCTGTCGTGCAAACACTGTGCATGGCCCCTGGCAGACACCCAACGCTGGGAAGAGGAGTTTGAGGAGAACAGGTCCTGCAGAGGTCAGGAATCAAGCCCTGGAGGCTTATTTCTTGGTCCCTTAATCATTGTAAGCATTGTCCTTAACCACTTTGGTCCGGTGCTCACAGCTGCGACGCCTGGCCCACAGCCGCACTCACAATCCACGCGACAGTCTGTGCTGTGCATCGACGTCGGGTCCGTCTTGCTCTTGTGTGATGAGGAAAGCTTGAAAGCACTGGAAGCTTGTTTTACTTTACAGGCAGCTTGTTATGTCAATCAGAATAGGTAACTTATACATATATGTTTTCATTACGTGATTTTTAAATGTTCACAATTTTATTTTGATAAACGAAAAATTAGAAAAGTCATATCACTTACGCTGTCAGCTAAAGTGGCTGTGCGCGTTCATCTGTGGCTGTCGACTGTAGGCGACGCTTGTACCGAAGTGGTTAAACTGTTTCAGAATTACCCCGTCTCTGCCAATTTGTCAAGCCCCAGGACTCCAGTAACAGTCCAGCAGTCCCAAGGTATAAGGGGAGTATTGTCTCAAGGTGCCTGTGTACATGAAGGCAAACACAGACACACAAAGCACAGAGTTTCTTTTAACCCAGGTAATACACCCACAATGAGGGATCCCCCTGAAACTAATTAAGTTAATTCTACATCGAGCAAGTTGAGAGGAGCCTTAGGAAAGCTTATGCTGTTCCAAGGGGCTAGGAGTCTGGGAAGAGGGAGGCAGGGCAAGTTGGTAAGTGAGGGAGCACAGGTGTCCCTTAGGTCCCCACCAGGAGCATGTGGACTGCCTCGCCACTGCTTCTGCATTTCTTTTTCAACAAGGCAAACCCCTTTGTTTCATTTTGCCCCCAGCGCTGTGGAGCTACTCCCAGCCTTGCTTATAGCGATGGACCACCCCTCTGTGCACCTCTGTCAGCGCCATCTGAGCAAGCCACTTGCGTCCCAGGGACAGCGTCATAAACCACACACACTCACCCGCACACCCAGCGTCTGCTGAGACGTTCAGGCTGTGAATTCTGAAAGTGGTGAACATCAATTCTTTTTTCACTCTAGTAATATTTTTTAAAAGAGCAGCTTTATTGAGATATAACTTATATACTATAAAGCTTGCTTGTTTATAGTGTACAATGCAATACCTTTTAGTATATTTACAGAGGTGAGCAACCTCTGTAAATAAATGGTTTTTTATTTCTTATTTTATTTTTTCGGGGCAGAGTCACTCTGTTGCCCGGGCTAGAGTGCCATGGCATCAGCCTAGCTCACAGCAACCCCTCCTGGGCTCAAGTGATCCTTCTGCCTCAGCCTCCCGAGTAGCTGGGACTACAGGCATGCACCACCATGCCTGTAGTTGTCCAGCTAATTTCTTTCTATTTTTAGTAGAGATGGGGTCTCTACTAAAATTTTTAGTTGTCCAGCTAATTTCTTTCTATTTTTAATAGAGACGGGGTCTCACTGTAACTAAGGCTGGTCTTGAACTCCTGAGCTCAAATGATCCTCCCGCCTCGGCCTGCCAGAGTGCTAGGATTACAGGAGTGAGCCACCATGCCTGGCCTCATAATCTAATTTTGAAACATTTTTATCACCACAAAAAGTAATATGGGCTATTTTCTCTTTTATTCTGGAAATATATTTATCTATGTAGTTTTTTTTTTAAAATCTGCACATTAAAAGCAAAAAGAAAACTACATGAATGGGAAAGTTAGACACCTAGAGTTAGTAAGAAATGCAGAGGAGTCATGTCTCAGAATTGTACTTCACTGAATTGCCATGTATGGCTACAGCAATTTATTAAACCACTCTGAAATGTACTTTGCTGTGGTATATACTCCAGTAAATGTCCAGGACCACATCTTTTTTTTTTTTTTTTATTTCCCAAAGCGCTACTTTTATTTTATTTTATTTTTCCTTTTATTTCATCATATTATGGAGGTACAAATATTGTTAGGGTTACAAATATTGCCCCTGTCCCCCCTCCCCCCCATGTGTCCAATCCCCCCGGTGGTGTGCATCACACAGGTTATGGAAGCATACACCCCTTTCCTCCTCCCCCCTCCCGCCTGCCCACCACCCGATAAAAAGTTTTTTGGGTTTTTTTGACATTTTGGTTACATTGTGTATCTTTGGCTCTCCCTAAGAAGGTTTAGAGTTATGCCCTTCCCCTCCAAATGCTCGCCACATCCCTAAGATTGGGTCCCTACCCCCCGAATCCCTGGTGAGCATTGCCACCATTTGAAAACCATAGTTTTAATCAGTCAGTGCCAATTTGATGGTGAGTAGATGTGGGGCCCATTTTCTATGTCTTGTGTCGCCTCACTTTGGATAACGGGCTTAAGCTTAATCCAGGATAGCATAAACGGTGCTAGCTCACAGTCATTTCTTAGGATTGAGTAATATTCCATTGTGAGCATATACCACATTTTAATTATCCACTCATGAATTGACGGGCACTTGGGTTGTTTCCATGACCGTGCAATAGTGAATTGTGCTGCCATAAACATTCGGGTGCAGATGTCTTTATAATACAATGTCTTATGCTCTTTTGGGTAGATGCAGGGCCACGTCTTTGATGTGTTCCAGTTTGCTGTGGCTTTCTCAATGGGTTGGGCAGAGACAATATTGCAAATTCCAAGTTGCTAATTTCCACAATAATTTTTAATATGGGACGGTACCACAGGCACATGTATATTTACCATACCTTTTTTTTTTTTTTGGTGTGATGGAAGTTCTTTAATTTTTATTAACTCAATTTAATGAATTAAGTCATTGCATTAATTACTACATGAAGTAATTGTGGCCACATGGAAGTTCTCGGTTCCTCAGACTTCTTTGTTTGAGACCCTACCCAGAAAGCCAGGAAGCACCCACTGTCCATATTGGTAAGGAGTTCGGCAGAAGCTCTCTGAGCTTCTCTCCTGGCTGCCCCAAGGATGTGCTAGGGCTATAATTCTCAACCTGGCTACACAGGAGCTTTTTCAATATCTCAGTGCCTGCCTCCATCCTCAGATATTTAAAGTTGAATGTCTTGGTGTGTGATCCCAGCAAGGGCATTTTTTAACAGCTCCCAATTTACTCTAATTTGCAACCAAGGCTGAGAATCACTCTCCTACTAGCAACTATGCAAGGATCACATTAATAGGTTGAATCATGTGAAATTGCCATCTTTTTAGGGCAAAATCAGTTGAATGTTGGCAGTTTCGTATGTTCAATATAATATACAGACGCTTGATTTTCATTTTCAGGGGTTAGGTGGATGGATTGGTCCTTTGGAAGACCTTCTACAGGAAACCACTCATTTCTCTCCAAACTCCCCTCCTGCAGTGAGTGAAGGGGAGAAAGGTGTGACAGGGAAGGAAGCCCTGTTGGTCAAGGTGCTATCCCTTGGTGGGCAAGACACCCTATATCTTTTTTTCCAGTAGGCCTTAAACATTCAGAAGCCTGTGGCTGCCAGGCATGAAAGGAGATGAGCAGAGCAGGCCAGGGGTGAGACAGCCAGAAGTGTCGAGGGACCAGGATGAATCAGAGAACCTGCCCCTTCTTCAAAGGCATTTATGTTTATATGTGTATGTGTATATATCTCTCTCACATACATACACACAAAGCAGGCAAAATAAAAGATATCTAAGGGTTGAAATCTAGTCCTCAGTCCTGCAGTTTCTGACTCTGTCCTAGAAGGCAAATGTTTGTGGAACAGGAAGGTGGCCCAGAACAGAGGAAGACAAGGAGCCCAACACGGTAGGACTATAAGCCCAGGGAGAAAGGAGCCAATACTTCACTGCCATGCCTGGTGTACCCCTGGGGACCCTGTGGGAGAGATGGGGGAGACATGACGTTTCTCAGACATGGGAGGTCCAGCAGGCGATGGAGTGCAGGGCCGTGCAGGGAGTGTGCCAGGGTTTTCAGAGAGGGTGGCAGAGCCCTGGTGGAAGTGTAAGGTTGGGATGGTATTTTCTCCATGGCAATGCACAAGAAAAGGGGAAAAAAGAAAAATGGGCCAAGATAGCCCCAAACTTGTTTCTCCTCTGTATTCTGGTTCTTATTTAATATGAACACTGCTCACTCTAACCAGAAACACCAGGGAGAGTTGTCTAAGACTCCTCTTCCTCACTTCCACCTCTGATCAGCACGAACTTCTACCAGCTGTGGCTCCTAAGGACTGCTCGACCCAGCTCCTCCCTCCACCACCACTGTTCCTGCCAGGCCTGTTTTCTCCCTCCCAGGTTATGGCAATGGTAGTTTTATGTGCCAACTTGTCTGGGCCATGGAATGCCCAGATACCTGGTTAAATATTATTTCTGGGTATATCTGTGAGGGTGTTTCTGGAAGCGATTAGCATTTGAATTGGTGGACTGAGTAAAGCATATAGCCTTCCCAGTGTGTCTGGGCCTTGCCTAATTTGTTGAGGGTGTGAGTAGAACAAAAAGGTAGAGGAAGGTTGGATCTGCTCTCTGCCTGACTGCTCTGAGACATCGCTCTCCTGCCCTTGGTGTTCCTGGTTCTCAGGCCTTCCGATCCAGACTGAAATCTAGACCCTCAGCTCTCTGGCTTTCAAGTCATTGAACTACACCAGCAGCTTTCCTAGGTCTCCAGCTTGCAGGTGGCAGATTGTGGGACATTCAGCCTTCCTATTTGCACAAGCCAACACCTCCTAATGAGTCTCTTTCTATATATATATATATCTATAATATATATATATATTAATAGATATATCCTATTGGTTCTGTTTCTCTGTAGAACCCTATTATAGATTTAATGCTATGGACTGAATGTTTGTGTCCTCCACAAACTCATAACTTAATGATATGTCATGAATAGCCTTCACATTATTACATATCCTTTTACTACAACATTTTCTTAAATTACTACAACATCTTAAAATATATTTGGTATTCTATGCTGAGGATATACTGTTCCTTTTGTTAGACATTTAGTCTGTTTGCATTTGTTCGCTACTAAGGATTTCTTTGAAAGTCACAGGTAGAGCTGCATAACAGAGGTGGAGGTGTTCTCTCAGGGCCTGGACAGACATCACACGAGGCAGTTCATCACGTATCCAGCACGGCTACACTCCACGGGCTTCTGAAGAATCCACAAACAACTGGAATTATCCTCTTTGATGATCCATCCAGCTGCCGAGGGCAGAACACCCTGATGGCCTTCTCAGCCAGCTGCCTGCTAACCAGCAGCTTACCCAAGAAAAGGCAATGCTTATATTTTCAACTCATCTACAATTTTTCATTTACTCCTTTTGCCTCTTTTTTGTACTTTACTCCTAATTTTGCCTCTGATATATGAAATAAATCTCTTATTGATTTCCCTTTTATACAAGTAAATAGAGAGCTGACAATTAACTTTATGTCTCTGAATTAGTCTTTGACACTATTACATACGTTTCAGTGCTCATTCTCATAGCTGGGTGGGTGAGCTCGTCCAGGACCGTGTTCTGTGGATGTACAAGGCACCGTCTAACTTCTGGCGGGTGCTGTGTGGCTGTCTTGTCCCATCTGACTCCAGCACATAATGTGATGGAAGGCAGCTTTCAGCGACGCGGGTTATAAAATGCACCAAAGAATGACATAATGACACAGAAATAAACGTAGAATGTTCAATGTAAGGCTAAGTACTGAAGAAACTTACAAGGAAAATGAAAATAATTTTGACCCTTCAAGTCTTTACCTTCTTCCATACACAAATATAGACTGGCAATTCACAAGTAACTGCAAGGTTTTCAACATGCAACAGTTTGGAGCAATGGAAAAAAAGTCGAAAGTAAAACATTTCATACAGTGTCTTTGCTTGTCCTTTTTAAAGCTCAAAAGAGGCTCAAGCAACAACATTCTCCTTCTGAGTTGAAACCCAGGGCTGAGGCTGCCCTGGGACAGTGGTCCTTTTATGAATTGTAAGTGAAGACTGGGCTTATTCGGAGGACTTGCTGGGCGGTTAGAACACGCTCTTTCTGGGCTGCTGCTTGCCAGTCCGTAGCTCAGGGTGGGCCTTGAGGGCATCCTTGACCTCCAGAGGGCAATATGGGGTCTGCTTTTGAGCTGGCCTTCCTGTATGGTATGCACACTGAGGGGGAAGCTGTGATGTCAAGTACGAACCGTTGCTCTTGGTAGACTCTCAGCCCGCATTTCCTGAGCTGCTGCCACGTGCTGGGCCTGAGGACAGTACAGGACACCATGCTGGCCTGTGCAGGATCCCAGTCTAGCAGGGAGGTAGACACGCAGACCCGGAACCACAGTGCGGTCTTTTCATGCCACTGGCTTACATAACAAACACCCGCCGGTCAGCTATTTGTGCTGGCTCCACAATTTCAATCTAGGAAGAATTTAGGAGAGCCCATCTGGTTGGTAGCGGCTGGCTGAGGAACTAGATGGAGGCAGTTTTTTCTTAGATTGTACACTGCCGACTATAAATACAGCAAAGTTTTCCAAAGATGCTTTTATTCATGTACATAAGATTGAGAAAATGTCAGTTTTCCATGTCAGCACATATTTTGCTACAGTTAAAAGTGTTTTTTCTTATTATGATTTGGGGTGGTAGGGAAGGCACCGATGGCCGACAGGAGGCAGCTGCACCCTCCCCAGAGCACCCCTTGGGCTGTGGCCAGCCAGGCCCCACCTTAGGCACAAAGGATGGCATCTGACACTGTCCTTACTGCGAAGGGGTTTGGCATGCAGGGCAGTTCGCAGGCAAACACAAACGCAGCACAGCGTGACAGGTGCCACCCAGGAATCTGTCTGAGGGCCCATCTGTTCAGTGCTTGTTGAAGAAGTGCTGGGCCCGAGGGTGCTTGTTCTCTGAACTTACAGGGCAGTGAGATCCTGGGAGCCGGGTTGCCTGATACAACACAGGATGCCCAGTTAAATTTGAATTTCAGACAAAGAGCAATTTTTCGGTATAAGTATGCCCCATGCAATATTTTTATCTGCTAAGTCCCAGAATCTCCTCCATGTGGATGAATAAGCTCACACCTGCCCCATCAGCTGGGAGGAGCCATGGGTTTTGGGTAAGATGGATATAGTGGGCACTGAGCTCTCCTCTACACCCCTACAGGGACTCTGTGTCGGCTGTAACCTAAGAGAGCACGTTCTCCCTTGAGGAGTTGGGGGACAGCTCCAGCTGCTTCTGAGTGCGAAGCCCCAAGAATTAAAAACCAAACACACAGGGATGCATGGTGACCTAACGCTGTTTCACAAGACAGTGGTCATTCCAAAGGCACGTGAACAGTAGCACGAGAAATTAAGCTCATGAATGTCTGCTTGGAGCCAGGCCTTGCCCGTGTCCTTGAAGGCCTCTGCCATCTGCCCTTCCTCAGAGGAGTGAGGGCTGGAGCCCATGATGAGGGGACTGGTTTTTTGTTTTTTTCTTTTTTGAGACAGAGTCTCACTCTGTTGCCCGGGCTAGAGTGCCGTGGTGTCAACCTAGCTCACAGCAACCTCAAACTCTTGGGCTCAAGTGATCCTCCTACCTCAGCCTCCCGAGTAGCTGGGACTACAGACATGCGCTGCCATGCCCAGCTAATTTTTTTTCTATATATTTTTAGTTGGCAAATTAATTTCTTTCTGTTTTCAGTAGAGACCTTGTCTTACTCTTGCTCAGGCTGGTTTCGAACTCCTGACCTGGAGCAATCCTCCCGCCTTGGCCTCCCAGAGTGCTAGGATTACAGGCGTGAGCCACCGCGCCTGGCCAAGGGGACAGTTTTGTTTTGGGTTGTATGTTGTGGTTGTTTTGTTTGTTTTATTTAAACAAATTTATTTGCATATAGTAAAATTGACCTTTTTTGGTATACAGTGTACACATTTTTACATATAGATTCTTGTAAGCACCACCTCAGGACCTCAGGCAGGATACAGAATAATTCAAACGCCCCGATAATTCCTCTCATGCTGCCCCTTGGTATCCAGACCTTCCCTCCTACCTAACTCTGGCAACTACTGATTTGTTTTCTGTTCCTACATTTGTGTCTTCGGAATGTCATAAAAATGGAATCATATAGTATGTAACCTTTCAAGATTGGGTTTTCACTCAGTACAATACATTTGAGATTCATGCGTGTTGTTGCATGTAGCAGGAGTCCATTATTCTTCGCTGCGAGCCGCGTTCTGTCGCATGGATGTGACAGCTGTGGGAAGACACTTGGAAGATGTTTGGGTTGTTTCCAGCTTTTGGGAAATATGAACAACGCTGGTGTAAATATTTATATATAAGTTTTTATGTGAAATAAATTTTCATTTCTCAGGATAAATACCTAAAAGTGGATTGTTGAGTCACTTGGTAAGTGAACATTTAACTCTTTAAGAAAATGCCTGTTTTTCAGAATGGCTTTACCATTTTGCATTTGAGAGGGCAGAGTTTGTCAATCTTCCTTTCATTCATCCCTGATGTCCTTTTTTCCTTCCTTTGTTTCTTTCTTCTTTCTTGTAACTTTAAATTTTTATTGAAGTGTAACTTACACACCCTCTTAGGTGCACCACCTTAAGTACACAAGTGATGGAGCTGTGCGTATGTGCATATATGCACACCACCACGCCTCCGAGTAACTACCACCCAGACCACGCTACAGAACGTTCTCACACCTCCTCCCAGCAAATACTTCACTATCTTGCGAAGGAATTGTTATCCTGACATCTTTCACCACAGATTAGCGCTGCCTACTTTAGAACTCCATATAAATGGGGTCGTACTGTATGCACTCTGTGTCTGGCCTCCCTTCACTCAGCACTGTGGGAAATGCATCATGATGGCGTGCGCTGCCACGGCTTGTTCTCGGGTGTGCTGCTGAGCAGTGTCAAGTGTGCCTCGATATAGTCACTCCCCGTGATGGACGTTTGGGTTGAATCCAAGTTTTGGCCATCAGGGATAAAGGTGGTATGAACATTCTTGTCTATATGCTTTACTATGTTTTTGGTAGACAACATTTCTGTTGGGTACATTCCCAAGAGTGGAGCCGCTGGGTGTGTTTAGCTACAGGAGACACTGCCAAGCAGCTTCCTAAGTGGCTGCCCCATTCACAGTCCCAGCAACAATGTATGAGGTTCGTCACGCTGCATCCTAGCACTTGGTGCTCTCCGGCCTTTTCGTTTTAGTTATTCCGGAAGGGTAGGGGTATCTAGTTGTGCTTTTACTTTTCATTTCCCTGAGGACTAATGGTGTTAAGCACCTTTTTTATATGCTCCTTGGCCAATTGGATATCTTCTTTTGTGAGGTGCTTGTTTAAATCTTTTGTCTTTTTCGTTGGGTTATCTGTGTTGGCCTTTATTTGCAGAAGAATGGAGGCCATACGAAGTATCTAAACTTAGCCAGTGATCACCTCAGAGAAAAAACTGACATTAGCAAAGGAACAAAAATTGCTTTTTTGGGTCTGAGTCAGGACATACGATGGGAAAGACCCCCAGAAACCTTGTTTACAGGCCTAGAATTGTTTTGTTTTTCTGGCTGCAGCAGAGTCCTGGTTCATACAAAAGGGATAATTGAGGGGGGCAAGACTGACGGGTAGTCACAAGGACATAGGTCCTTTCCAGTCCTAAGATTCTGGAATTTAAATTTTTTGAGAATTTGGGAGTCGGGTTGCTCAGCTGAACAGAAGAAGGAGCCCACTTTTATTTGCTGTGTGGAAAGCCTGGCATAGCCCAGTCTGCCCATACCTTGTCTTTATCTGGGCTTAAGTCCACTGTGGTCACACAGATTACAAATATAGGATTTTAAAAAATGTATTAGCTTTGTTTGGATGAATACAAGAGATTTGGAAAATATGCCTTTTACAGACATCACAAAAAGTGACCAATACCTCTTTCTTTTATTGAATCATTCATTTAACACACTGACTACCACACTAGAGAAAAAAATTTTTTTTCCTTGGGGCTAACAGTGTTTTATTACAAAAATAGAATAAAACAAAACAATTTCAAATTTAATGTAAAATTTGTTATTTTTTATTGTTTTCTGTGCGTGAGTTATATGCAACTTGAAAATTAGTTCTCACGGCTCCCAAGGTGAAGAGACCCATAAGTCACATGTGCTCCATGAGGTCCCAGGCTCAAAACTAGCATGAATTAAATACAAATCACATGGCAGTTAATGTATGAATTATAATACCATGCTGGGAAGTAAGACATATAGATTTTTTTTCTTTTTTTTTGAGACAGAGTCTCACTCTGTTGCCTGGGCTACAGTGCCATGGCATCAGCCTAGCTCCCAGCAACCTCAAACTCCTAGGCTCAAGCCATCCTCCTGCCTCAGCCTCCCGGGTAGCTGGGACTATAGGCATATACCACCATGCCTGGCTAAGTTTTTTCTCTCTATATTTTTAGTTGGCCAATTAATTTGTTTCTATTTTTAGTAGAGAAAGGGTCTCGCTCTTGCTCAGGCTGGTTTCAAACTCCTGACCTTGAGCGATCCTCTCGCCTTGGCCTCCCAGAGTGCTAGGATTACAGGCATGAGCCACTGTGCCTGGCCAGACATATAGATTTCTGAAGCCAAAGATAATAGAAGGTAAGCCCTTCAGTGCTATACCAAGAACAGGAATATGAGGGGTCTGGTGTCTATTTCTTCCTGGAGGGTAGGGCGGGATAAATATATAGAGCACTGACAGAAGTTTCTGTCTCACAAAGGGAAAGGAAGAGCCACCAACAGGAACAGAGGCAGCTGCCATTTATTCCAACTATAAGCTGTCATTCTGTACCCCAACCCCAGCAGCCAGCCCCAGCCTGTCCCCGCTGAGTCTCAGAGCCTTTACCTGGCTGGGAGACTCGCCTTCCCCTTACCCTAAGCTACATCCTTATAAAGTTCCTCATTGGATAAAATGCTGTGAACAGGTTCACTTTCTTCCTACTGAGGGAAGTACTACCCTCATCATGAGGTCTGCAAACGTATTTATGGAATCATAGATAGTATTAACATATACTTGTCCTCATTCTGAGAATAAAATGAGTGAATTCCCATGTGTTTCCTCCTGGTCCATATGATAACTAAATCATTGTAAAAAGAGCTTTTCTGCGAAATGTTTAAAGAAGTAAAAAATAAAATTGCAGTTGTTATTACAATACCGTCTAGAGTTGTAAGATGTGGCCCTGGCCCACCTATCTCAAAGATATTGAAAGCCCCTTTCCCACCCCTGGCCTTTCTCACAAGTTCTTTTGGTAAATATTGGGGGCAATGGGGGTCTCAGGCGGCAGAGTTCACTTGCCCTCACCCCTGGGCCTGTCGCCATATCTGCTGTTTAAGTTATATCTACATCATTTGTCTTTTTTGGAGTGTAACCTAATTATTTAAAAAAGAAATTTGTTCGGCCGGGCGCGGTGGCTCACGCCTGTAATCCTAGCTCTCTGGGAGGCCGAGGTGGGCGGATCGTTTGAGCTCAGGAGTTCGAAACCAGCCTGAGCAAGAGCGAGACCCCATCTCTACTATAAATAGAAAGAAATTAATTGGCCAACTAATATATATAGACAAAATTCACCGGGCATGGTGGCGCATGCCTGTAGTCCCAGCTACTCAGGAGGCTGAGGCAGCAGGATTGCTTGAGCCCAGGAGTTTGAGGTTGCTGTGAGCCAGGCTGAGGCCACGGCACTCACTCTAGCCTGGGCAACAAAGTGAGACTCTGTCTCAAAAAAAAAAAAAAAAAAAAAAAAAGAAATTTGTTAAAGTGAAATGTAGTTACAGAAAAGTTTGAAATTCGTAAGTTTACAGATAAATAAATTATCACAAAGTGAACCCACCCATGTCACAACCACCCAGGCCAAGAAATGTAACATAACCAGCATCCCGGGAGCCCCTGTCGGCACCCTCCCAATCTCCATCTTCTTTGCCTTTCTCAAAGGCAACAACTATCCTGGCTTTTAAAAACAGCATAGGGCTGGGTACAGTGGCTCACACTTGTCATCGTAGCACTCTGGGAGGCCGAGGCGGTAGGGTGGCTTGAGCTCAGGACTTAGAGACCAGTCTGAGCAAGAGTAAAACCCTGTCTCTACAAAAAATAGGAAAATTAGCCGGGCGTGGTGGCGCAGGCCTATAGTCCCAGGCACTCAGGAGGCTGAGGCAGAGGGATCCCTTGAGCC
This sequence comes from Mirza zaza, assembly GCA_008750895.1. Lineage (NCBI taxonomy): Eukaryota > Metazoa > Chordata > Mammalia > Primates > Cheirogaleidae > Mirza > Mirza zaza. The sequence goes on from VSMD01030966.1 coordinate 50,605, forward strand.
CAGGAGTTTGAGGTTGCAATGAGCTATGATAATGCCATTGCACTCTAGCCTGGGCAACAAAGCAAGACTCTGTATCAAAAAAAATTAAAAATTAAAAAAAATAAAAGCAACATAGATGAGTTTTGCCAGTTTTTGAATTTTATACAAATGGATTCATAAGGTTGCATGTTTCCCTGCTTGGCATTTTTGCTGAACATCATGCTTAGAAAAGCCATCCACATAGTTGCACGTGGTTGTAGACCATCTATTCTTTTTGCTGTAGCAATCTCGATTGTGTGAATATACCATGGTAGTGCTATCCATCCCAGCGTTGCTGGACATTTGACTTCTTTCTGGTTTTTGGCTATTACAAAAAGTGCTATAAGGAACCTTCTTACACATGTCTTTTGGATACATATATGTATAAGCTTCACTTACATACCTAGGCATGGAATTGTGGGCTTGCAGGGTATACATGTGTTTGCCTGTAGAGAACACTGCGACAGAGCTGCCCACAGCGGCTGCGACGTCTCACACTCTCAGCAGCAGTGCATCAGAGTCCTGTCGCTCCTCTTGCTACTGTCAGTTTTCAAGTTTTAGCCATGCTGGTGGGTGTCTTTGCTTTTAACCATTTCAATTGTGACAACTAATTAGGGCAGGGGCTAGAATTCCAAGCTACTTCCATGGACATAATGTTTCCTGAAGGTAGGGGTGGGTCACAGAAGAAGATAGCTGGAACTATTTCAAAAGCCAGCTCCATGGTCCTCTTCTCACTGCCATCCAGAAGTTGTGGGATGTTCAACCTCATTTATGTTAAATATCATTTAGTAATTCTACTTGCCAATCAGCAGTGACCTTGAAATTACAATTTATAAATATAAATTGTGCTTCTTTTATTTTCTAGTCTTTTTTTTAAATTTCAGCATATTATGGGGTTACAAATGTTAAGGTTACGTATATTGCCCATGCTTCCCCTCCCCCTTTGAGTCAGAGCTTCAAGCGTGACCATCCCCCAGACGTTGCACATCTCACTCATTATGTATATATATACCCATCCCCTCCTCCTCCCTCCACCTGGCCGACACCTGATAAATGTTATTCCTATATGTCCACTTAAGTGTTGATCCGTTAATACCAATTTGCTGGTGAGTACATGTGGTGCTGGTTTTCCATTCTTGGGATACTTCACTTAGTAGTATGGGTTCCAGCTGTATCTAGGAAACTACAAGAGGTGCTATATCACCATTGTTTCTTAAAGCTGAATAGTACTCCAGGGTATACATATACCACATTTTATTAATCCACTTATGTATTGATGGGCACCCGGGTTGTTTCCACAGCTTTGCAATTGTGAATTGTGCTGCTATAAACATTCAAGTGCAGGTGTCTTTTTTGTAGAGAGTCATTGGATCTTTTGGGTAGATGCCCAGTAGTGGAATTGCTGGATCAAATGGTAGATCTACTTGTATCGCTTTAAGGTATCTCCATATTGCTTTCCACAGAGGTTGAACTAGTTTGCAGTCCCACCAGCAGTGTAGGAGTGTTTCTATCTCTCCGCATCCATGCCAATATTTATTGTTTGGGGACTTTTTGATAAAGGCCATTCTTACTGGAGAAAAGTGATGTCTCATTGCAGTTTTGATTTGCATTTCCCCGATGATTAGAGATGTTGAGCATTTTTTCATATGTTTGTTGGCCATTATTCTGTATTCTTTTGAAAAATTTCTGTTCATGTCCTTTGCCCACTTTTTGATAGAGTTATTTGATTTTTCCTTGCTGATTTTCCTGAGTTCTAAATAGATTCTAGTTATCAGCCCTTTATCAGATGTGTAGCTTGCAAACATTTTCTCCCATCTTGTGGGTTATCTGTTTGCTCTCCTGACAGTTTCTTTGGCTGTGCAGAAGCTTTTTAATTTGATCAGGTCCCATTTATTTATTTTTATTGATGCTATGATTGCCTTTGGGGACTTCTTCATAAATTCTTTCCCTAGGCCAATGGCTAGAAGAGTATTTCCAACATTTCCCTCTAGAATCCTAATAGTTTCACACCTAAGGTTCAAGTCTGTTACCCAGCGTGAGTTGATTTTTGTGAGAGGTGAAAGGTGTGGGTCTTGTTTCAGTCTTCTACATTGGCTATCCAGTTTTCCCAGCACCATTTATTGAATAAGGATTCTTTTCCCCAGTGTATGTTTTTGTCTGCTTTGTCAAAGATTAGTTGGCTATATGAGGATGGTTTTATATCTGGGTTCTTTGTTCTGTTCCACTGGTCAATGTCCCTGGTCTTGTGCCAGTAAAAAGCTGTTTTAATTATTATAACCTTGTAGTATAGTTTCAAGTCTGGTAAACTGATAACTCCCATTTTGTTTTTATTGCCTAGGATTGCTTTTGCTACACGGGGTCATCTCTGGTTCCATACAAAACGTAAAATTATTTTTTCTATATCTGTGAAAAATGATGATGGTATTTTGAGAGGGATTGCGTTGACTCTGTAGGTCACTTTGGGTAGTATAGACATTTTAACCATGTTGATTCTGCCAACCCATGAGCATGGTATGGTCTTCTACCTGTTTACATCCTCTGCTATTTCCTTCTTCAGTGTTTCATAGTTCTCCCTGTAGAGGTCTTTTACCTCCTTAGTTAAATATATTCCTAGGTACTTTTCTTTGTTGCTATTTTGAAGGGTATTGAGTCTTTGATTTGGTTCTCATTTTGACTGTTGGCATATATGAATGCCTCTGATTTGTGTGTATTGATTTTGTATCCTGAGACTTTACTTAATTCATTTATCAATTCAAGGAGGCTTTTGTTTGCATCCTTGGGGTTTTCTAGGTAAAATATCATATCAGCAGCAAAGAGTGAGAGTTTGATGTCTTCTGCTCCCATCTGGACACCCTTAATTCCACTCTCTTGTCTGATTGCTGTAGCCAGGACTTCCAGCACTATGTTGAATAGAAGTGGAGATAGTAGGCAACCTTGCCTTGTTCCAGTTCTAAGTGGGAATTCTTTCAATTTTTCCCCATTCAGTATAATGTTGGCTGTGGGTTTGTCACATATGGCTTGTATCATTTTCAGGTAATCCTCGTCTATGCCTATTTTGTTAAACGTTCTTATCATAAGAGGGTGTTGACTTTTGTCAAATGCTTTTTCTAAATCTATTTAGAGGATCATATGGTCTTTGTTTTTGCTTCTGTTTATATGGTGAATTACATTTATAGATTTGGATGTTGAACCATCCCTGCATCCCTGGGAGGAAGCCCACTTGGTTGTGATGGATTATTTTCTTGACAAGCACCTAGATTCGAGTAGCTAGAATTTTGTTCAGAATTTTTGCATCTATATTCATAAGGGATATTGGTCTATAGTTTTCTTTTTTTGTTGCATCCTTTCCTGGTTTTGGTATCAGGGTTATGTTCACTTCATAAAATGTGTTAGGGAGGATCCCATCCTTCTCAATGTTATGGAATAATTTCTGCAGGATGGGCACCAGATCTTTGTAGGTGTGGTAAAATTCGGGTGTGAAACCATCTGGTCCAGGACTTTTCTTTTTAGGAAGGTTTTTTATTGCTGTTTCAATTTCAGTACTTGATATTGGTCTGTTCAGGAATTCTATTTCTTCCTGGATGAGCCTAGGGAGGCTGTGTGTTTCTAAGAAATTGTCCATTTCCTCCTCATTTTCCAGTTTGTGTGCATAAAGGTTTTTGTAGTATTCATAAATTATATCTTGTATCTCCATGGCATAAGTTGTAATTTCTCCTTTATTGTTCCTAAAGGAGCTTATTAGAGATTTTTCTTTTTTGCTTTTCATTAGTCTAGCCAAAGGCGTATCAATTTTGTTTATTTTTTCAAAGAACCAACTTTTTGTTTTATTAATCTTCTGTATAGTTTCCCTGTTCTCAGTTTCATTTAGTTCTGATTTGCTCTTAATGATTTCACTTCTTCCGCTGGGTTTAGGGTCAGTCTGTTCTTCTTTTTCCAGCTCTTCGAGTTGATTCAATAGGTTGTCTATTTGTGATCTTTTCGACTTTTGGATATAGGCATTTATGGAAATAAACTTTCCTCTGAGGACTGCTTTAGCTGTGTCCCACAGGTTTTGATAACTTGTGTCTCCTTCGTCATTTAGTTCAAAGAATCTTTTGATTTCCATCTTGATTTCCTCATTTATGAAGTGATCATTGAACAGAAGGTTGTTTAGTTTCCATGATTTTGTGTAGAAATGAGAATTGCTGTTAGGGTTGATTTTTACTTTTATTCCATTGTGATCTGAAAAGATACATGATATAATTTCTATTTTTGAAAAATTTTTTGAGACATGCTTTGTGTCCTAGGATATGGTCAATCTTAGAGAGTGACCCATAAGCTGATGAGAAGAGCATATATTCAGTGGTTTTGGGGTAGAATGTCCTATAATGTCAGTTAGGCCCATTTGTTCTAGAGTTTTGTTTAAGTCCATTATTTCTTCTTTAATTTTCTGTTTGGAGGATCTGTCCTGTGCTGTCAGGGGGGTGTTAAAGTCTCCGGGTATTATGGTGTTGTTGTTTATCCTTTGTTTAGATCAAGTAGAGTTTGCTTTATGAATCTGGGTGTACCTAAGTTGGGTGCATACATATTTAGAATTGTTTTGTCTTCTTGTTGAACTGTACCCTTCACCATTATATAGTGACCTTCTTTGTCTTTTATTACTTTTGTTAATTTAAAAACTAATTATCTGAAATCAAAACTGCCATGCCAGCCTCCTTTTGGCTTCCGTTTGCTTGAAATATTTTTCTCCACCCCTTTACCTTTAGTCTAAATGCATCCTTGCAGGTTAGATATGTTTCCTGAAGGCAGCAGATACTTGGCTTGTGTTTTTTTTTATCCATTCGGCCAGCCTGTGTCTCTTGAGTGGGGAGTTCAAGCCATTCACATTTATTGAGATAACTGATAGGTGGGGCAGATTTGTGTTCATTATTTTGGGTTGAACTTTGTTGCTTTGTTTTCTCTCTTGAGCCACTGTGGTATCTGGCCTTTGATCTTTAGCTTCTGAGTGGATTTACATTTGCAAGTGTTTATTGTGTTGATCCATGGGTAACACTGTTTTGAGTACTTCTTGGAGGGCTGGTCTTGTCTTGGTGAATTCCCTCAGTCTTTGCTTATCTGAGAATGTCTTGATTTCTCCTTCATATACAAAACTTAGTTTTGCAGTTTACAACATTCTAAGCTGGGCATTGTTCTATTTCAGAAGAGTGAGAATGGGGCCCCAATGTCTCCTGGCTTGTATAGTTTCAGTAGAGAAGTCTGGCGTTATTTGGATTGGCTTTCCTTTGTATGTTACTTGCTTCTTTCGCCTTACAGCTCATAGGAGAGCCTGTTTAGTTGCTATTTTGGTCAGTCAAATGACTGCATGTCATGATGTCTTTCTGTTTGCATTGAATCTCCCAGGAGTCCTTTTTTTTTTTTTTTTAAACAGGGTCTCACTTTGTTTCCCAGGCTAGAGTGACTGCCGTGGCATCAGCCTAGCTCACAGCAACCTCAAACTCCTGGGCTCAAGCAATCCTGCTGCCTCAGCCTCGCAAGTAGCTGGGATTACAGGTATGCACCACCATGCCCGGCTAATTTTCTCTATATATACTAGTTGGCCAATTAATTTCTTTCTATTTATAGTAGAGACAGGGTCTTGCTCTTGCTCAGGCTAGTTTCGAACTCCTAACCTTGAGCAATCTACCCGCCTTGGTCTCCCAGAATGCTAGGATTACAGGCGTGAGCCACTGCGTCTGGCCATCCCAGGGGTCCTTTGAACTTCTTGTACTTGGATATCTCGATTTTTAGCAAGGCCTGGGAAATTTTCCTTTATATATCTTCAAATAGCCTATCCAACCCTTGTGTGTTGTTTTCTTCCCCTTCTGGAATCCTATAACCCTCTCATTAGGTTTCTTCACATAATCCCACATTTCTGGTAGGCTTTGCTCTCTTCTCTTATTTCTCTGCTCTCTCTCTGTGACTGAGTTATTTAATTGGAAGGTGTTATCTTCAATCTCTGAGATTCTTTCTTCTGTTTGATCTACCCTGTTCTTGAGGGTTTCCACTGTGTTTTGTAGTTCCCTGAATAGATCCTTCATTTCCAGGAGTTTGGTTTGACTTTTCTTTATTATTTCAATTTCTTTAGTGAATATTTCTTCCAGGTCCTGGCTTTTCTTTGTGGTTTCTTTGTGTTGGTTATCCATTTTTTCTTGCAAGTCATTGAATTTTCTTACAATCCATGTTTGAAATTCTTCTTCTGTCATTTTAGTGTTCTGATTTTGGTTGATGTCCATTTCTAAAGGGCTGGTGTTCCTCTTTGGGGATGTACTTTCCGTTTGAGCCTTCATACTTCCAGAGTTCTTTCGCTGATTTCTTCCCATCTAGATCAGTTATTGCTTCTTATCTTTAGATTTTCGTTTGGATAATGGCACGCCCTGTTTAGTCTCTGAACCAGTAGGCGGTGTTTGTGGGTGAGATTCAACCATACCCTGTATGATGAGTCAGTAGATGCACTTAAAGGGTGTGCAGAGTGACCTCCCTGTCAGTAGGTGTTGCCTGCTGGGAGGAGCAGGTTGAAGTGTTGTTTTTGTGTCCTGTAACCAGCTCTTATTCCCCTGGAGAGGCACTCTAGTGCCTCGAGTGGTGGGTGGGGCCCTGGGACTTCCAGGTGTGTCCTTATTCTCCACCTCACTGGGGGCAGGTCTGGGAGTGAGTCTGGGTGGAGCTGGGTTGAGTAAGCCTGCCCTCAAGTGTGACAAATGCTGTTAGCAGGGGTCAAAGGTCTGTTCTCTGCTTCTGGGCAAAGCTGTCAGGGAGGGCTGGAATGGCCCCACTCAGTCATAAAGTCTGCGTGTGGGGGTGGGGCCGTCTGAGACCCGCAGTCTGGAGCGGGCCTCGCTCCTTTCCACCCTCCCCAATTCCACAGCTTCTCCTGGGCCTCTGCCAGCAGACAGGACCTCAGGCCAGTGGGTCGCCCCCCTCCCCACCTGTGATGCAGGCCGGGAGGTTCCCTGCGCAGGGACGCAGCTGGGGCTGGGCACATGGCCCTCCTGTGGGAGGAGGGTCGCTCTCAAGCATGCTGATCTTCCCCTGAAGGCACACACGCCTCAGTAGGCTCATTCACAAATATCCCATCTGTGCCTGGGGCAACGTGAGATCTGGGTGCACAGGATCTGGTCTGCCAGTCTGACCTCTGGGGCCTGGAATTCAATCCCTGAACCCACCAGGGAAAGAAGTGCCAGTTCCAATTCACCCACAGGGAGCCCAAGCTGGGTCTATGTCTCAGCCTCAGGGTCTGCCCCGTCCTCCTGGGATCACCGTGCCAGCAGCACCTGGGAGGGCTGGCGGGTAGGGAGCTCATCGTCTGAGTTCCCCTCCATCAGCTGAAGGGTCCCAAATGGAAAGGTCCCGTTCCCTGGAGATGCCTCCAGCTGGTGACTATATTGTCTCTCTCGGCAGCCTCGGGTAGGGCCGGGGGAGGGGAGAAGGAGGCGATATGGCGCCTGCCGCGCGGCTCGGGTCTGTGCACAGGGAGGCGCCCGTGGGAGTTGGGAGCCTGGTGCCGCGTCCGCTACTGGCTTACCGCTCGCTGGCGGCGGCCGTCTCTGGGCTGGTGTCCGCAGGTCTCTCCACCCGCTGGGGAGCCACCAGCAGTCCGAGATGCAGGGGAGGGGAAAGTTAACTGCTCCACCTACCCTTGCCGCTGGTCTCCAGGCTGCTCCGGAGGTCTCTGCTTCCAGTTCTCCTCCGCAACCTCCTCCCGTGGAGTCTCCCGTGGTATCAGGTACCCCTCCTTCCAACCCTCGTCCGATGTGTGCTCGTCTGCTAGCTCCTTTCTTCTAATTTCTTTAGAATCTGTCTTTTCTGCAGAGACTCTCTGTCTGGTCGTTGTTCTCGTCCGCCATCTTGCTCCGCCTCCCATAGATTGTGTTTCTAAATGAAGCGCAAGTATTACAGCTAACTAGGGTCGAGTCAGGACTTGGCAGGCTCTCTTGAACCTTTTAAAGTTAGATTGGCTTTTCTCAAAGACAATACATAATTCACATTTAAATGGGCCCAACACAGTGACTGAGAAATAGTAGACGCTCAGTGTTCATTTCCATGAGTAAAAATAGCATCTTAGATTATCCTAGGAGAGAAATGGTCGTTGCTTCAAACGACTGCAACACTAGTCTCACGAATGTCGCTGCGTGGGGTGTCTGTGGACGCGCGTCAGATAGTCGTCTGAGAGCCACCTCCCTCCCAGCTCCAGGAAGGAGGCCAGCAGAGGCTGTGGGTGGTGGAGGGCAGTCAAGCTATCTGTGCCTCCTCACTCTCCCAGAAAGCTTTTCCTTCGCCATTTCAGCATTGCTGTTGTCCTCTTGAGATAGCTTTCCTTTTCTGTCCCTGGAAAGTGTGGTGGCAGGGCAAAGTACATGAGCGATATCCCCAGACTGCTTGGGTTCAAATGCCAGCACTGCCAAAGCACAGTTATGTGAACCTGGCCATGTTGTTCAGTCTCTCTTAGCCTCTGTTTTCTCATCTGCAAAATGGTCTAATACCAGTGACTATTCCACGGGATTGTTGTGAATAGTGCATGCGATTAATGCATTGTTGTGGTGCTTATTGTTAGAGTGGTTCCCATGGACCAGGCTTTACCTGTTTAAAGTTGTTGGAGAGAGAGAGCAGTGCTGGGTGAGGCAGTCCTCCCTTAGGGATGGGCCCTCCATGCATACCATCTCAGAAGTTCTGGTGTGTCCATTTGTTTAGCAGGAATGTCATATTCCCTCCACTAGAATATAAATTGTATGAGGTTAGGAATTTTGTCTATCTTAACTGCTATATTCCCAAAGTCTAGAATGGTGCTAGATATATATCGGGGGCTCAATAAATATGTGTTGAATGAATGAAAGAATATTGTTTAAAGGGCACCAGACTGTCACTGCTCATAAACTTGAAGTCAGTGGCCCTGGATGTGGAGTGGAAGGATCATGTCTGGCAGCTGGATGAGCAAGCAGTAGCATCCAGAGAGGAACGGGGACCAAAGGGGTTCAGAGACCCCTGGGGGCACAGGAAAAGAGGAAGAGGCAGCGGGTGAGGAAGACCTCGCTCGCACATTCCAGACAGGCCAGGTCTCCAAGGTGGAGTTTACACCTAATGACCACACCCTCTGCTAGCGCCGGAGTCTGCCCTCGCCGCTAAAGCAGCCTGACCCAGACAACCAGAGCCTCTGTCTGCTCAGCTCATTTTGCTGAGGTCTGCTCTGCCCACCTACAGTTGGGCCCTAACCAGCCAGAGACTAGATGAGACTAGACTTTCCCTTAATGGAAAGACAGGGAGGGTCTGTTTCTCTAAGGTCTGCATTTAGCAGGAAGGAAAACAATATACAAGATCCATTAGTGACAAGGACTTCATGCAGGCCAGCAGATGCTAGCTGCCACTGACTTCCCACAGAAAGCAGAAAACAGTCAAGTGAGCATTTCCCTCATTACTGAACTTCAATTCTCCTGAAGCTTGGGAGAACAGGGGAGTTATTAATGCTATATAAACACAGTAACCAAGATAGTAATAATAACATGGACTATGAGTGAGCTCAATTATTCCTTCTAGCTTAGAGGCAAAGCAAAAATCAACACTATTCCAAATGCATTCATTTCAGTTGTTGGTTTTTCAAACATTGACTCAGCACCTACTTTGAGTCAGACCCTGTGCTAGGGAACCTGGCATGTGGCATGCATAAGACATGGGCCTATGGACAGCAATTTCATGGCTTAGTGGAAGCTGGCCAATCTCTGAACACAAGATCGTAAGTGGTAAGTTTTGTCACTCTGGGTTATAGATATGCCATCAAATAACTCCATCACCTTTCTTATTGTCAACCTCAGAAGTTTTGAACTTGCCATGATATATCTTGATTCCCCTTGTGCTCTGGCTCTCTTGACTCTTACACCCACCTTGCTTTTGTGATTCTGTTTGGAGCTCCAGCCCCTGTCCTGCCTCTTAGGGTCACAAGGCCTGGAAGCTTACTCCCTGTTGGAGGAACCAGGTGACCTCCTCTTTTGGTGTTCCCAAGCCTACCTCTCACATGCACTGCGGGGGCTCCTCTGGTAAACAAGTCTCTGTGGGCGAATGCAACATGTTTCCTTCAAGCTTGCTCCTCCCATTGAAAGGCATGACTGTTCACCCCATCGTTCAAGCAAGAACACTGAGGTGACACTCCTCCTGTTTCCTGCTGCTCATGGCTGCCATGAGGTGCTGCCATGGGTGTTAAGGCAGCACTGGGTCTGAGCAGACGGGGCTGGGCAGTGGTGTGAAGAAGGACTCGCCCTCGAACCCTAGAGATCTTGGGGCAGCCTCACACTGCCACTGTGTCGACACTTGGGTCCTACAGAACAGCTCTTTGACCTCCAGCACTAACTTGCCCCTTTAGTCCAGTTGGGGTGGGGCCCAGATACCTCACCATCTCTTCTACTGCACCATTCTCTCCTCTTTCTTTTTGGGTATCCCTGCACAAAACAAAACAACATCCCACCCTACTCCAAACACCGCACTTCTGCCTCTCATTTGGCCGGCAAACATGAAGTTCCATCCATGCAAGCTCATATAAGTAGCTACTTTGGAAAAGTGGTGTTTGCATCATGGCAGACAAATCTGAAGCTCAGACACTGAACTACTATTTGGTGATTGAATGAATAGATCTCTATTAATTATGTTCCCACAGCCTCGAATATCAGAAACCCATTTGCCCTTCTGTCTTACACATAGAAGAGGTCCAGTGTCTAAATTTGCTTTCTTCTTAACCATTTAAATGGATTCTTTCAAGTGCCATCAAATCTTTCTTGGGACACAGTGACCTTCACAGAGGATTCCAGGAGCAGACACAGCATGGCTCTATATAAAGCAGAACAATATTCATTGTTTTGTTTCAACATATATTTTCAATGATTTGTTTCTTTTCTTTCTTTTTTTTTTTTTTTGAGACAGAGTCTCACTCTGTTGCCCGGGCTAGAGTGAGTGCTGTGGCATCAGCCTCGCTCACAGCAACCTCAAACTCCTGGGCTCAAGTGATCCTCCTGCCTCAGCCTCCCGAGTGGCTAGGACTACAGGCATGTGCCACCATGCCCGGCTAACTTTTTCTATATATACCAGTTGGCCAATTAATTTCCTTCTATTTATAGTAGAGGCGGGGTCTCGCTCTTGCTCAGGCTGGTTTCAAACTCCTGACCTTGAGCGATCTGCCCGCCTCGGCCTCCTATAGAGTGCTAGGTTTACAGGTGTGAGCCACCACGCTCGGCCCAATGATTTGTTTCTTTTCTGCCAACTAACACAACCTGGCAGGATTTTCATTCAATCATTCTACAAAAATATGTTGAGAATTCATTCTATGCCAAACACTGCGCTAGGGGCTGGTATACAAAAGTGAACAAAACATAGTATAAACTCAGCCCTTGAAAAATCATACAACTCACAGTGCAGCACAATAAGTGCTAGGGTGGGGGTGGAGTGGGGCAGGCAGGGCAGTGGCCTAAGGGGGAACATGGGGGTGACACCTAACCCAGGCTTCATTTTTTAACCTTTTTATTTTGGAAACTTCCAAACATATATGAATATCGAGAGGGCAGTACAATGAGCTCGCATGTATCCATCATCCAGCTTCAACAATGTTCAATATTTTGCCATTCTTGTTTCAACTACCTCCTGTTCCCACTTGTTTTGTTGAGTATTTTAAAACAAATCCAGACGTCATGTCATTTCACCCATTTCTGTTTACATCTCTAACAGATAAGACATTTCCTAGTCAGTCTTGAAGAGGTTTGGAAAGCTTCCTGGAGGCAGAAGCACCTAAGCTGAGGCCTGGAGACTGAGCTGCCTCAGCGAGACAGGGGAAAGTTTCACATCAAAGGAAGTTTGGCAGAGGTCAAAGGAGAGGGGACCACGGTGTGTTCAGCGCCTCATACTCACCTGTGGTCAGTGGACCTGCAGAATTGGCACCACCTGGGAGCTTGTGAGAACTTCAGAACCCAGAGCCCCCCCCAGGCCTGGTGAATCAGAATCTGTTTTATAAAAACCCCCGCTGATTCGTTTGCACATCCAGGTCTGAGCGGCTGGCTGGTTAGGGAACTGCCTGAGGTTCCATGTTGCAGGAGCGAAGAGTGGGGAGCGATAGGGCTAGAGCAGGGCGAGGATATGAAGGCCAGCAAAGTGGAGGCGCATGCTCCACCTTCGGCCTGATGTCAGGGAAGAACCACTGCAAGTTTTGAGCAGTGGGTGACGGCATCTGATTTGCCTTGAGCCAGGGGCTCTGCTGCAGCGGGGAGAGTGGACTGAGGGGGGGGGAGACAGGAGCGAGTTAGGCTTTTGTGGCCCTACAAGCTGCAGCGGACGGCATGGACTCTGGAGCCCAGCGGCCTTGCCCATGGTGTATTTTTAGGGTATGTTCAAACCCCAGCTTGGCTTCACAAACTGAGTGGCTGCGACTTGAGGCGCAGCTGCTTAACTTTTCTGAGCCTTTCTTTCCTCGTCTGTCTTACACATGGCACCTTCTATTTATGGGACTTTAATCACAGTGTCAACAAAAAATGTCTAGAGGGCCGGCGCGGTGGCTCACTCCTGTAATCCCAGCACTCTGGGAGGCCCAGGCGGGCGGATTGCTCGAGGTCAGGAGTTCGAGACCAGCCTGAGCAAGAGCGAGACCCCATCTCTACTATAAACGGAAAGAAATTAATTGGCCAACTAATATATATAGAAAAAAAATTAGCCGGGCATGGTGGCGCATGCCTGTAGTCCCAACTACTCGGGAGGCTGAGGCAGGAGGATCGCTTGAGCCCAGGAGTTTGAGGTTGCTGTGAGCTAGGCTGACGCCACGGCACTCACTCTAGCCTGGGCAACAGAGAGAGAGTCTCGAAAAAGGAAGAAAGAAAAATGTCTAGAATGGGACCTGATTTTGATACGTCAGGAATTCAGACAGAATCAGAAGCGCTGGGCCGCCTGGCTCTGCACCGGCCCTGCCTTCCAGACCCCGCGGCCGGGCGCAGAGCCGGCTCCGGAGGTGCCCGGCTCCGGAGGGGGGCGTCCGGCTCGGGAGGTGCCCTGCGGAGGGCCCGGCCGCGCTCCGGCTCGCTGCGACCTCCCGGAGGAGCACTCCGCCGTCCCGCGCCCCGTCTGGGCGTCGCGCCCGGCACTTGCGGGGCGCCCGCGGGCGCGGAGACGCAGCTGCGCCCCCAGCCAGCGGAAACCCGTCCGCGCCCGGCCCGCCTCCGCCGAGCGCAAACGGCCGGCGGCCTGCGGTCTCTAGAGCCAGTGGAAGCACAGACTGAGTGTGCCTGGCGGGGACGCGTCACCAGAGGAGGACGCCGGAGGCGGCCCGATGGGGCCAGCCTCCCCAGGGTCCTGAGCTGCGAGCAGGGACACGTCGGCCCCTCAGCGCGGGCCGCGGCGGGCGGGCGCGGACGCTCCCGGGCCGCCGGCCTCCCGCGTCGCCGCCGCAGCCCCGCGCGCGGCCACGCGGGGGCGCTGTCCTCCTAGCCCCGCGCAGTGGCTGCGGGTTCCGCGACTGCGCAGCGCCTCCCCCGAGGCCGGGAGCGCGGTCGCCCTTCAGGCCCGAGGGTCGGCGCGGGCGGGGTGAGGCGGGAGAGCCGCGGGCTGAGTCCGCAGACACCTTGTTCGCCGGGCGCCCGGCCCTGCGCGATCCCTGCGCGGGCTGGCTCGCCCTCGCGGGCTGATTGGGGCCCGAAGTGCACAAGCTAAGCCCCTCGGGAACCTCCAGGCCCGAGCCACAGCGGGCCACTCGTACTGGTCCTGATTTGAAAGACCGCAGGTGACTCAGCCTCAGGTACGGCTGGAGATCAGGGCCTCAGTCCCGGCCACCAGAGCGCGGCTCGCCCTCCGTGCACCCGGAGGGTGGCAGGCGGTGACACCGTGGCCACCCACCCTGCCAGGCAGGGCTTTGCTGGGGAAAAGCCGCCAGAGGTCTGGCCCAGCAAATGCAGGCCTCACCTGCTCGTATACTCTGGGCTCTCCGGAGGGCGAGGCGCTTCTCAGCTCAGGTTGTTGACGGCTCCCGAGGCCTCGGAGATGAGGGCCAGCACTGGCTGCTGGGATAACCCCGGGCCTAGGCACAGATCTAGGTTTCGTTTTTGTATCAGATCTGAAGCTTAAACAATTTGGAGGCCCCTTTATGAATATAAAGTTGCAAATACAAAGTTGGGAACAAAAGTAAATATTGGTAATGAGAAAATAGATGACATCAAATAATAAACTTAATGGTTGACAAATACCACAAACATCAGAACATTCAGGAAAATCACATTTTTATCAACTGACATCTCTAATATTTTTACATGTGTTTTTGGCTGCACACACTTTGATGACCGCTTCATATGCCAAACATTTTGTAATATCATTTCTGTTGAAAGAATAGAAAGTAATTCAGGTTGGGTGCGGTGGCTCATGCCTGTAATCCTAGCATTTTGGGAGGATGAGGCAGGAGGATCTCTTGAGCTCAGGAATTTGAGGTTGCAGTGAGCTATGATGATGCCACTGCACTCTAGCTTAGGCAACAGAGTGAGACCCTGTTTAAAAAAAAAAAAGAAAAAGAAAGATAATTCAGTCTTTCCTCTAGCACGATTGATCAAAATTTTTCGTACTATTGCTGTAGGTCTGTGCTTACAAACTCAACAATTTGATACATTCTATTATGTCAATCCCAACAAGGAAAAACATGTATGGTGTTCTTATAATTGTATATGCTGCATTATTAAGAATATTCCTGGCGGGGTGCAGCGGCTCACACCTGTAATCCTAGCACTCTGGGAGGCCGAGGTGGGCGGATTGATCCAGGTCAGGAGTTCTAGACCAGGCTGAGCAAGAGTGAGACCTGTCTCTACTATAAATAGAAATTAATTGGCCAACTAAAAATGTATATACAAAAAAAAAAATTAGCCGGGCATGGTGGTGCATGCCTGTAGTCCCAGTTATTCGGGAGGCTGAGGCAGGAGGATTGATTGAGCTCAGGAGTTTGAGGTTGCTGTGAGCTAAGCTGACGCCACGGCACTCACTCTAGCCTGGGCAACAAAGCGAGACTCTGTCTCAAAAATAAATAAATAAATAAATAGTAAAAAGTAAAGAATATTCCTGACTAGAGAGAATATCCTGGCAGAAGGAAACTTTCACTAGACATCAATGAGAATCAAACCCTGCCTTTTACATTTACAATGGCTGAAAGAATTTTCCACAAACTAGTTTCTGATGCTGTATGTTTTAAGCCTTGTTTCTCTTGCACTTCCCACCTACTTCCAGTGACAGGTGTCAAAGGTCATGTTAATATTGCAGTGTGACCTTTGGTCATTAGTCAGTATAGTGGACAGTAGGGATATTTCTAGAAATCATTGCAGCAGCTGAGGGTGGAGTGGTGCTAGTAACTGTTTAACTAGGAAGTGACTGAAAATCACATACATAAATAATCTCAACTCAATTTCTCCTTAGCCAGATACTAAAAATGCCCGCAGCCACTCCAAATACCACCCAACATGAAAGGAAATATGACTGAGAGGGAAAAGACTGTCGTCTTGATTATGGTTACTATATCTCACTTTTGTTTTCTTTTTTTTTTTAATATTTTTTATTTTTTTATTTTTTTAATTTCAGCATATTATGGGGGTACAGATTTTAAGGTTTCAATAAATGCCCTTTCCCCCCCTCCCCCCACAAGTCTGAGTTTCCAGCATGGCCATCCCCCAGATGGTGCACATCTCACTCATTATGTATGTATATACCCGCTGGTATGTATATACCAGCTTGTTTCTTAGAGCTGAATAGTACTCCATGGTATACATATACCACATTTTATTAATCCATTCTTGGATTGATGGGCACTTGGGCTGTTTCCACAGCCTTGCGATTATGAATGGTGCTGCTATAAACATTCGAGTGCAGGTGTCTTTTTTGTAGAGTGTCATTGGATCTTTTGGGTAGATGCCCAGTAATGGGATTGCTGGGTCAAATGGTAGATTCACTTGTATCGCTTTAAGGTATCTCCATATTGCTTTCCACAGAGGTTGAACTAGTTTGCAGTCCCACCAGCAGTGTAGGAGTGTTCCTCTCTCTCCGCATCCACGCCAGCATTTGTTATTTGGAGACTTTTTGATAAAGGCCATTCTCACAGGAGTTAAGTGATATCTCATTG
>VSMD01030970.1:0-18882 GCA_008750895.1 Mirza zaza
GTGTACAACACGTTCCCACAAACCCCACGTGCTGCTGCTGCTTCTGGGACCACATTGGGAACCAGCATGCCGGGAACCAGAATCCACACGGGCGGGGCCAGGAGCTGTGTGTTTCACAACTTCCCAGGTGGTTCTTAGCATCAAGATGGTTTAGGAGCCACTAAACTGTGAGGGCCGCCTGCAGCAGAAGAACCTGGTCCCTTATTAAAATTCAGATTCCCAGGCCTCGCCTTGGCTCTTAGGACTCAGAACATTTGGTGGGTTGACCCAGGAGTCAGCTTCTAACTAGTTCTCCAGGGGGTTCTAAGCTAGTTTGAGAGTCGTGACCCTCTACAGCTCCTGTCTTGAAAGGGAGTGAGCTGAAGCCCAGGGAGGTGAGCTCGCTGGCAGAGGCCTTGCCATAGGCTGGCAACCACGCTAAACCCACAAAGGGAAGAATAATCCAAGGGCAGGGCGAGCTCTAGTTGCTCTGAGGATCCCCAAGCCTGGCAGGCAGGTTGAGCAGAGCCCCCTGAGCCCTGGAGTTCCCTCTTCAAGTACAGGAGCAGTCCCTTATGTGGCAGGGCCTTTGCACACCTGCGAGATGCCCTCTCCTGTTTCCCAGCTCAGCTCTCGTGCTCTCACTCTGCGAAACTCCTGCCACGCCCAGCAGGCAGGTACACCCTCCTCGGGACATGCCCTGACCTTGCCCATGTGTCCACCACTGCTCTCACTGCTGTGACAAGGACGAGCTTACAAAGGGCTCACAGCCATCCCCAGCTTGCAAGGGGGTTTGCCCTGCTCAGCGTTTCGATGTACCTGTTGAGCTGGTCCCAGGTGACAGGTGGGGAAGAACACTGGGACAGGTACAGCCCCTAGAAGCCTCAGGGCGGCAGGCTGCGGAGAACCCATGGGGTTGGGCTTCTGGAGAAGGCAGATGCCTCTGGAGAGCATGTTCTAGAAGGAAGAGGAGGGCAAGGAAGATTCTTGAGTTCTGTTCTGTGCTATGAAATCTAATTCCTGCTTCATCCTTCCCCCTCCAGAGAACCGTTAGCAATGCTGCCCATTATTTCCAAAAGCTTTTAGAGTCAGATTTTCTGTTGGTTTTATGTTGACGCTGTGCAAACGTGTGCCTCGGGTGGCACCAAGAAGGTCCATTTTCACCGAGTCCCGGTGTCCCGTGCTGCCATTGCATTAGTTATTTATTGCCGTGTAACAAAGTGCTCAACCTCAGCGGCTTAACACGACAACAGGGCTGGGCTTTTGGGTGAGGAGCAGCTGGGTGGTTCCAGCTTGGGGGGCTCGCGCGAGGTTGCAGTGAAGATGTCAGTCAGGGCTATGGTCACCTGCGGGGCTGATCAGGGCTTGAGGGTCCCCCTCCAAGCCGGCCCTCACATGGCCAGCAAGTTGATGTTGGCTGCTGGGGGACACTACCGTTCCGCCCGTGTCACCTTCTTGCAAGGCAGCATGAGTGTCCTCACAACACGCGGCTGGCTTCTCCCCGTGTGAGCAGTTCAAGAGAGAGACAGACTGGAGCAGCGATGGCTCTGTGACCCCCCAGCTCTGGAAGTCACATGCCATGATGCCCACCACATTCTCTTGATTAGAAAAAAAAAAAATTCACTAAGTGCAACCTACATGCAAGGGAATCAGGCTCCACCTTTTGCAAGGGAGAGTGTTAACTGTTGTGTAGACAGATCTGAAGCCACCGCAGTCACAAAGTGTGTGTCCGGTCCCGGGAGACTGGTGCATGGCCCTGAGGGGAGGACCGCACTCATCCTCTCTCCTCTGACCCTCAGGCCTAGGCCAGTGTCTGGTATGCAGTGGATGCTTAATGAATGTGCACTGAGCTGGACTGACAGCCCATCTGTACCAAATGCCTCGGGGTAGCCGAGAGGGGACGGGAGATGGCAGCCCCTGCCTGGGAGTAGCGCTGTCCTTGGGCATCTCGGCTCCACTTTCCTGCCCTTGGGCTCTGGCCTCTCTGGGACATGTGCAGCAGCTTCGCCGGCCTGAGCCTCTGACCACAGTCCCCTCAGCCTGTGCACGCCTGGCTCCTGCCTCCTGCCTTCTCCTCGGCATGTGGCCCTCGGCCCTTCTGGCCTCCCCCGGCCTTGCCCGGCTCTCGTCTCCCAAGGCCGGCGGGCAGCACTTCCGCTGGGAGTTTGCTTCCAGGCCCAGGTTCCTCTAGCGGGAGATGATTTCATCGCACTGACACGGTAGGGGCGTGTCACAGGGGCAGGCACACCTCCGTCCAGCTCTGCCACAACATGAATATCAATCAAGCCCGCAGTCGTCACGTGCCCGTTTTAGCCCCCAAGACTTTGCTCGTGTTTCCCCCGCCCAGGAGCCCTTCCCTCTCCCGCCTGCCCTGCCAGTCCCCACACGCAGGCGGTGGTGGCGTGGGGAGAGGATCAGGCCTCAGCATCCAGACACCTGAACTCGAGGTCGCCTCACCGCATGGTACTGGGGCGACTTGACTTGGGCATGTTGGTCCCACAGTCTTCCTGAGTCTCAATTTTTCTTTGGCAAAAGGGAACATTATATCACTTCAGGGGCATATTTCAAGGCTCAGATGAGAAGACAGATGGAAGAGCACTTCCTGTAAAGTATAACACACTTCCTGGATGCAGGAAATCCTTATTTTTGTTTCCCATCCTCCTGAGTCCAGCTCGAGTCCTGACACTCCCGCAAACTCTTCTCTCCATGTTGAGGAACACTTCTCGCAACACATCTCTGTATTTAAACTGGAAACCCTCAACAAAGTTTTTTCCCACCGATGCTAGCCTGGTTTCTGGCACTGGAGTGACAGTCTGGTGGGATGTGCCTATGTCCCCTCCATGGCGCTCGGCAGAGTGCTGGGTCCCCCGGGTGATTGGAGCACCTGAGCGACAGACCACAGGCCAGGGCTGCGGACCGTGGGAGCTGGAAACGGAATCGCCCTCCTTTTGCTACTCTGCCACCGTGATCAACTGAGCCCCTTTGGTGGCAACTGTGGGTCCTTGACCTGGAGCCTTTCGGGGCTGACAGTTCTGTGTGCTCAGCCTCTGGCTTCTGTCTGTCCTGCTTCTAATGGCCACGCCTTAAACTCCCAGTGGAGCCTTTGGGTTCCTGGCACTGCCCAGGCCACACTTGTAGTTAGCAGGAAGGTGCCTGGGAGCCCAGCCACCAGCAGTCCACAGTCAGGGGCCGTCCAGAGCAAGAGTCTGAGAGCCCAGGTCCTTTGCCTTGCACATGCTGAGGTGTCATTTACACCCAGAGCTCCCTGCAGCACCGGACTGAGGCTGGGGCATTGCCTGAACTCACAGCTTACCTGGGTTCCCCCCTTTGCTGTCCTGGTTCCCCCATCCCCTTCCAGCTTCCTAAATCCATCCTTTGCACATGAATCATGCCCTTACATCGCTTGTGAATCATCAGCTCAGGATCTGCTTCCAGGGAACTGGCCCAAGAAAGCACCATCCAGGCGCCCATCAGGACTGAGCAAGGTGGCAATGATGAGCCATGGTGCACCGAGATCCGCAGAACAGGAAGGTAGGGAAGAACACCGTATTTCTGTCCCTCTGTTGGCTGCTTCCTGATCACCACCAACACCACCACCAGGGGAAAAAAAAAGTGATTAATTTTCAGTTTACCTTTTCTTTAACATAACAAACTTCCGCTTTTTGAAGCTTAATTGGATCTATTCTTGGATGTGACAAAAAGTGAGTGGGAAATGAAAGGGGCATATCAAGGAAAAAAAACATTCCAAGTGAATAATTTAAGATCACATCCATAATTAATGGCATTTGGCACGCTTCCCCTGGAAGCCTAATCATAGCGTGGAATGTGCTAATTAGAGCGGTTTGGCGCAAATCAGCGAGCCCAGGTGTGCAGAAGCCGCCTCTGTTCTTTTCAGCACCGGTGGCAGCGGCGGCTCACAGGGTGGGCGGGGCTCGAATCTGCGACACCTGACGGTGTGAAATGAATTTCTCTTCTTTTGAAGAGGTGGACACGCATGTGTGTGTTTGATCGTGGGCGCAGCAGGCTGGAGCTGTAGGAACACTTTAAGTGAGTTCTTTCCTGCTGGGGGCAAGGTAAGAGAATCAAACAGGACCAGGGCTGGGAGAGGGGGAGTTGAGGAGAGCTAACTACCTCCAGCACTTGCACCCGACATGCAGTGGGATGCGCAAGGTGACCTGCAATAGAGCCAGGTGCTTGTTGGGAAAGGTAAGGCAACAGGACACCTTCCATTTACTGTTCCTGGCTACTGCCAGCCTCCTCCACCCTGCTCTCTGCCGCTGGAGGCTGCAACCATGCACTCAGGCCGAGGGCCCCCTGATGTCCCACATCTGGTTGGATTTAGCACCCAGGGAGGTCCTGAGGGAGGCTGGAGGGAGGGAGTGGGGGGGACCTCAGGTTGGTTACTTTCCCATCTCCCTTTCTGAGGGCTCACATGACCTGCCCGCCTAGAGCTAAGCTTCCAGTTCTTGTCGACAACCCTCACCCCACAGCCTCATGCCTGAGGAGCTGAGGCGGTGATGCTAACGGCTGCAAATACAGGTGATCGTTAGAAGAGAGGTTTGACTGCTAGTGACCTGGGCTTCAGGCTGAGGGGTGTAACACCCTATCCTTACCACCTGGCCTACAGCACCCCCCTCGTGGTTCCCAATCCATCCACACCTTTGCAAATTGTCCTGTTATTAAACTAACCTCGACTGATCCTAATTGGAGAATGACATCTCTAAAGAGCTTCATCAGGACGCTGATGGAGGGAGTAAAAGAGAACTGTTTTCACAAGAGTGATATTCTTTTTAAATAATTGACGCTCTCTCCCTGAAAGACTAACATTTTGGTACATAGACTCTCTCTGTTGAAGGGAAATCTTTATACAACACCCTTATGTTACCTACCCTCTTAAAGAGAAATAAGTACACATGATTTAAAAACTACTCCCGGTAACAGGAGTTTGAACGATATGAACATCAGTATCATCCAGTGCTGGGGACTGCAGACCTCGGGGATGGCTATGCACTGAATTGTGCCTTTCGAAATGGTGTGTTTGTATTTGGACCTTTAAGGACGTAATTATGACTAAATGAGGTCATAAGGGTGAGACCCTAATCTGAGAGGACTAGCGTCCTAGTAAGAAGACACCAGAACTCTGTGTGTGTGTGCATGTGTGTGTGCACATGTGTGTATGCATGCATGTGTGCACGGGAGAAGGCCACAGGAGGATGTAGCAGGAGAGCAACGTCTGCAGACTGGGCCTGCTGCTTTCTGGACTCCCTACCTCCAAAACTGTGAGAACATAAATGTCTATTGCTTAAGCCACTCAGTCCCTATTAGCGTGTTACGGCAGCCCGAAGAGACTAACACTGCCATCTCAGAACCAGCCGCACAGCGGGAGGTGAGTGGCAGTGAGGGGAGCTGAAGCTTCATCTGTATCTGCAGCCGCTCCCCATCCCTCCCATCACCGCCTGAGCTCCGCCCCCTGTCAGATTGGCAGCAGCCTTAGATTCTCACAGGAGCAGGAACCCTGCTGTAACTGCACATGCGAGGGATATAGGCTGTGCTCCTTATGAGACTCTAATGCCTGCTGAGCTGAGGCGGAGCAGAGGTGGTAACGCTAGCGCTGGGGAGCGGCAGCAAACACAGATTATCATTAGCAGAGAGGTCTGACTGCACAGTAAACCATCTCATCCCCTCCCCCCATCCATGGGAAAATTGTCTTCCATGAAACTAGTGCCAAAAAGATTGGGGACCACTGGACTGACACAGGGACCCAAGAGTATAGAACTACTTGCCTTTGCCTGAAAATGTTCCAAATTTCTGTGCCTTCCCCACCTGGTTTTGCAGTTTTGTGGCCTCAGCCCCTTCAGTCAGTGAGCACCTCTTACTGCTGACAGGTTGCTACTTTAACAAAGCCGTCTCTTACCTACTTAAATCTTGTTTGTTCTTTACCAGCACTAAAACGGCATGTGAGACCAGAAAAATCGAGTTTGCTAGAGCTATGTATAAAGCAAAAGTTAGTAAGTTCTAAGTAAAGGTGGGGATTGCTCTTCCTTGAATGGTACATGGATTTTAATGAATAGACTTCACCATGAGGACTTTGTGAATGCCCAGAAGCCGTCTATTTTCTTACTCTGGAGTCCTTGTACTTTTGGACAGCTGAGGTTGTCGAATTGGTGGCATAAGGTAAGTGTGGTGACACAGTAACTTCTCTATTTTCTTTTGTGATCTGAACTGGTTAGGATACAGTGAAACTCGGGCCTCACCCCCAGGATCTTCTGCCTTGAAAGTATTGGAAAATTGACTTCTGGGCCCCCTGTTACCGCCCGTGGGTAGGAGAGAGGACTGCGGATTCGTTTGCCCCGGCGGGTTCCCAGGGAATCTGGCGACCAGATCCTGCGTTAGCCACCCCTTGTCCTGCCTGGACGGCACTGCGGCCAGCCGGCGGGTGCTGGCCGATTTTATTAGGCGCGCCCGTGTAATGGCGCACACGGCTCCCCTCCACCCTCCGTGGCTCGTAATGCTCATTGGCAGAGACAGCTAATCGATAGCTGCTCCTCACCAACCCCATAGATATCGATTCAGGGCTCGGGAAGACTTTATAAGGAGTCATGGGGGGATTCTTTCAGTTCAAATTGAATTGTGGGCCATTAAATCTCTTTAGTAAAAGACTGCACCTCATATCATATGCCAATGCTCCTTCTGAATTTTTAACCAGCACCAACCCACTCCAGAGAGCATCCTGCTTTTGCTAGAGCCATCTCAGCAGGTCCCAGGCTTTTCTTTCCCCTGGCAGATCTGGTTAATTGTTATGGATTTTCCAGCAGGTAAAAACAGGCTTTGTTTTCCTAGAAAAAGAAAACCAATTCAGGGGATTCTGCCTAGAGACAGGAAGAAGGAGTAGGGGAAGAAAGGAAGAGGAGGGAGGAGAGTCACACACGGTGCCTGCCATCCAGGGCGTCTCAGAGGAGCCTCCACCAGACACCACATGTGTGCACACATGCATCATGACACAAGCACACACAAAACATGCATGTAAATAGGCACACTCACACATACATGTTCACGTGCACATATACACACAAACACAAATGCACACATATACACAAACACACTTATGCGTATGCACACTCAAAACATGCACACTTCTCTTTGCTACCCATGTTCACTCCTAGTGACTCCTTGAATGTCCATCATTGTTAACTCTGTGACATTACCCAAGTTATCTAATTTCTCCTGAATTTGGTGTCCCCATCTATAAAGATGGGAGTAATCAATGCGTAACAGGGTCACTGTGCAGAATTAGTCCAGGGTGAAAATCCTCTGGCACAGAACAGGCAATGAAACACCTGACCGCTGCCCGCAGTCTTTGGTGAGGGCTCCCTAGAATCAGACCAAGGAGGGGCCTTTAAAGCCCTCATTTTACCACCAGGACACCAAGGCCAGAGACAGGAGGACATGCCTTGTCCAAGGTCACCTGGCGAGTTAGTAGCGGGCTGGGACTAGACTCCAGGTCCACGTCTTCCCTTGTTTTCTGTTGCGCCGGCTCCATTAAGGAGGACCGAGAGGCTCCACCAGCCTCAACCCCAACACCAACAAGATTGCTTTTGTTAACAACTCACATTTGCGTGGCATTTTACCTTTCACAGAGCAACAGCTAATTAAAAACTGCAGTCCTAAGGGAGGCTGTCCTGGGCCTTTTGTCGGCCCCTGTGCCCACGGGGAACCGAAGCCAGAAAGTAGGCGGCATGTGATACGAAGATGTCACCCTCCAGTCTGACCTTCCCAGCCCTCTAAGGATGTGTGCCCTTAGAGGGCGGGGACTCCAGGGAACAGGACCCCTGCCCAGCAACAGCCCTTGCTGTGAGCGAAGGAAGTGATGCCCTGTGGGGCAGGTGCCAGCATAGGCTGGGAACCGGGGACCAGCGGCTGGGGACCAAGACCCAGCAACAGGACTGTGGTCAGGAGCCCAGGTCAGGGACCCACGGGTCAGAGGCAGGGCAAGAATTTCATTCAGTACATACTTGCCGGGCCCTGTCCAAGAACACGTAACAGCACACACAGGGCATGCAGGCTGGCCTGGCAGGCTCATGGTTAGTGACACCTGAGCATCTATCACGTGCCAGGTGCTATTGTAACGCTTTCCATGTATCCACTCATCTAATCTCCAGCATAACCCTGGGGTAAGGTCTGTCGTTATACCCATTTTACAAGGGAAGAAACTGAGGCAAAGAGAGCTTAAGTACCTGGCCCAAGGTCTCAGTGGTAGGAGTGGGATTTGAATCTGTGCACTTGACAGTGGTGGCCCTGTCTCCAGTCCCTGGCAGGCCCGAGTTGAGGCTGGAGCACAAGCATCTTATTTAGAGTGACCCCAGGAGGCGCAGGAAGGGGTGGGGAAGTGGGGTCGGGAGGAGACAAAGGCGATGCCGTGTGCATTAAAGAGCGGGTTACCAGCCGGAGCCTAATCCCACTGTGGGGATTAGGAGCCAGTGTGGACCATGCACTCCGGTTTTGCATGCCTCCTGGGGGTGAGGGCGCCAGGGTGTCCATACACCCGCTCCCATCGGTCATGGATGGAGGGCTGCTTCTGCTGTTGATCCACAGCTCTTCGGGCTGCCATGGACAGGTGGGGGAAGATTTTGGGGACAAGGAAAGCCTCACAACAAGCAAGCGAGCGAAGAGCAGGCTGCGGGAGGCATCTGGAAGCCAGGGCTGTGCACCTAGGGAGGTACGGGCGCGACAGTGATGGTGTTCATCGCTGGGAGGATGGCCCCCACCTCCTGGGTGGGAGGAGAGGACAGAGACCCTCAGTTCTGCCTCGGAAATCAAACTGGGCAGACGCAGAGGGGTGAGTGACTACAGATCTGAAATACCTGCTGTAGCTGGTGATGTCCCCCTGCCCCTTGTCCCTGGCATGTGGACTAGCCCTGTGGCCTCATTCCACGTACTCTCCCCCACCCCCGTCCTAACACAGAACGCACACTGTCGGGCCTGGACGTGGGGAATTCAAGTTCAAAGATGAGACAAAGACCCCACCTGACCCAATGGCTTTGCCTGTCTGGCCCCCATGCCCACCCTTAGCTTTGAGCAGCACCATACACACCTGGGAGTTGAGTCTTATTTCTGTCCCTTCTGCTTGTTCCCTGACGGGGGACTCGAGCACAAGGAACCACCAGGAGGCAAGGCGTGGAGGCAGGAGGAGGAAGGGCCTGAAGGTCCCACCTGCAAAGGGACGCTTGCCCGGGAGCTTGGGCCCTGTCTGACAGCGTCCCCGCGTGGGGAGCAGGGAGGTAGGGGCGATGAATATGCATGTCCTCGTTTGCTTGCACCGGCGTAGCCGGGCTGTTCTGTTGGCTAAGTATTGGAAAATGCCAATGGAACGTGAGAAGAAAAGTCGATAGACACATGTAAAATGAAATCATTATGCTGAAAATGATTTCCCCCGAAGGCCTCAGGAAACTGTCGCTATCAGGGAAAGCAATGTGCCTCTCCAAGCCTGGAAAGCCGTGTGGCCCTAGTGTGCTTCCTTGCTGCTTCCTCCCCACAGCGATCTGTCAGGCCCTGTCTCAGGCAGCAGTGTCGCCAGGAAGGTGACGTGCAACCCGCATAGTCACAGCGACTGGCCACTCCGGGAAAGCTCAGATTTCTTGTTGACCCAACTTTATTATTTTCTTTATTCCAAGCATTCCGGGCAGCACAGAGATTCAAAAGATCGTCTTTGCCCTCGTGGAGACCACAGTTTCTGTACCTGTAGGCTGGAAATGGTAACGCCCCCTGGAATTGTCACGAGGAATAAAGTCTGTAAAGTGCGTGAAACACCGCATGACCCTGGCTCCGAGTGTCGTCTGAACCACTCACCATGTTCGTGTGTCCACTGTCTGTCTCCCTCTGGGATGTGATCCACGAGGGAAGGACGCTGGTGGCTTGCCCACTGTACAGGTGACCGCACTTGGCAAACGGCAGGTGCTCAGGAAGCAGTGAGTGAGTGAGTGAGTGAATGGAGACAACTCTAGACACATAGTAACTTCGAGACTTATAAGATTTTAACCCCGGATTAAGTAAAGCACCCTGTCCTTTCTCTCGGAACGTCCATCCCAATCATACAATACTCTGTGAAATCATTTGTCTAACAGCTGTCTCTCCCTATCAGAACGAAAGCTCTGTGGGGGTAGAGTCCTGTCCCTACCTTCACTGTGCTGTCCCCAGGGCTGAGCACTGTCACAGAGTTGGTGGAAAAGCTGGTGGCATGAGGGAGAGGAGGAGGCAGCGGGGGAGCTAAGAAGGGAGGGAAGGAGGAAGTGAATATAAGAAGTGCTACTGCGTCCTAGGAAACCACGAGGAACCACTGAGTCCCAGACCGCTCTTGCCACCGCTGCGATGGAAAGGCAGGGGTCCGAGGCTTGGGCTGGGGTTGGGTTGGGGGCTGCCCTGCAGGAGGGAGCCTGTGGGAGGGGCGGGGAGGGCTGCTGCAGTGGCGGGGGCTCTGTTGTGCCTCAGCCTCCCAGGGAAAAGGGTTGTGGTTGTGGATCACTGGCAGCTGTTAATGAACTTGACCTGCAGAGGGATTTCATTTTCTCCCTGCAAAGGTCATTCTCCTCCCCAGGCTGCTCTGTCTACTTAAAGGTAGTGGGGCACCAGAGGGTCCCAGGGAATTATTCGGGGTGCTCCGTCTTCCCCAGCTCCCTAGAAGCCTGTGACAGCTTGGCACACCCTGGGTTGCACTTGGAAAAGGCACAGAATGTCCCTGTTTTTCTCTTGGTAAGAAAGCAGTGGTTTCCACCTTGTAATTAGGATTACTCTGCCTGCAGTGTGATGTTCCTTTTAATCACCAAAGGGTAAGCTAGCTGTTAGCATTAGGCGACATGTTCAACCTAATACACACAGGCGGGAGGGCCGGGGAGAGGAAGGCAGGAACGAGCAGGTCCTGATTCAGCTACAGCGGTTGCAGGCAGAGATCAGAGAGCTGCTGCTTAACTGGAAGGGAGCAGTGATCTGGGCAGAAAGGAGACGGGGCATGGTCGGGGTGCATGGGGGTGGGAGGGGGATAGCTGCGGAGCTGGAGGAAGGAACAGGGACACCCCTAAAACCTGGCCTCAGGAGCCCCAGTCTGAGGGAGGCATGGCCGTGTCCTTGGGGAGCCCCAGTCTGATACGGGGAAAACAGTCTTTGGCCTCAGCAAGCTTCGTGCGTGATCCAGGAGATGTGATTCCTGCTCTCAGCAGTTCGCAGTCAGATGGTGGCGCTCCCAGTCTGACGGCAGGAGGGAGAATTCTCAGAATGCTGCTTATCTGAGAAGGGAGACCGTCCCTGCTCTCAGCAAGCTCTCAGTTTGATGAGAAAGATCCCTTGGTCTCAAGGGGTCCCCAGACTAACGGCAGAAGGAAGGGAAGTAAAGTCCGTTGAGCTCCTACTGTATGCCAAGCAGCATGCTAGGTGCTTCCACTTACTTATTGGCCCTGCGGCATAAGTAGGGCTACAGTTGCTGGGCTCCAGGGGACACCATTCGTATGGGACAGAACGGGGGTGGTACCGCTACGGTGTGCGCCACCCAGCCCAGGCAAGCACAGCCGCTCCCAACTCACAGAGAGACAGCAGGGCACGGGCAGGCTGAGACCAGGGACTGACAGCCGAAGAGCAGCAGACTCAGGATTTGAACACGGGTTCGAAGGCCCCTTGGGTGGTTCCTGATCTGCGAGGGGAGTGGAACAGAAAGAGAGGGAGCCCCCCCCCACCCCATCCTGAGCTGTGGCCCCAGCTGCCCTGTAAGCACAGTCTGAGACAAAGGCTGGCACGCGGTGGTGGCATTTACTTGGGAAGTGACCCCAGGGCGCGGAGGTGGGAGGAAAGGGAACTGGGGCCGGGGAAACCAGTCCAGGGTTGCATTATCAGCGTGGCCATTCCCGCAGCGAGTGGCTGACCCCACTGGGACTTCCCTGGAGCTTCGTGCAATAGATCCGAGCACCGAGTGCCCCGGGAGGAAGGGGAGAGGGACCCGCACTTCCTGCCTGCCGGTGCCTGGGCGCTGAACAGGTACCACCAGAGTCCTGCGCTGCGGGATCAGGGGAGCCTGGACAGGAAGTGACAGGCGCAGGGCACAGGCGGAGGTGAGCTGCTATCGGTGGCCCCTGCACGCAGCAGGGCAAGGCCGTCTGGGACCCACCGCAGTGGCGGGTGGAGGGGCGGAGACGGGGAGAGCGGGCAGCGGGGCACGTGCGGTGCCTGCTCCCCACCGCCCCAGGCTGGTCGGACTCTGTGCCGAGTCTGAGATGCTGAAACGGACTTAGGATTGCTGGTCCCTACTGGCAGTCTGAGATTCTGTGATGGAGGTCACACGTCAGAGTCCCATCGGCTCAAACCAGTTGCAGCAGTGGAAAGTTCTAGATCAGATTTGCCATCCTGGCCCAGAAAGTTTCCAATTTGTGGCGGAGATGGCTAGAGGCCCCCGATCTCTCTGTCCTCCATCTTCCTCAGTGACGGGGTCCCCAGCGTTTAGCTGAGCACTCGGACTCCCGAAATAAAGCCTATGCTCTGATCCTCTCCCGTAGGTGTGGTCCTTCGACTATGTTCTAGATGTTCGAGCCAGCGGTCCCCAACCCTTTGGGCACCAGGGACCAGTTTTATGGAAGACAATTTTTCCATGGACTGAGGGTGAGTGGAGGGGTGCACGGCTCAGGCGGTGATGCACAGCCTGTTTCCCAACAGGCCACGAACTGGTACTGGGCTGTAGCCCAGGGACTGGGGACTGTAGTTCTAGCCCATAGGGCATAAGCTAACGTTAGAAATACTCTTAGAAAGTGTTGTTAAAGGGAGGCGTGCTCTTCTTTGTCTCATTTTCTCCATTTTTCTAGCTGGAATGTAGATGAGATGGCTGGAGCTCCAACAGCCATCTTGGGTCATACAGTGCTGAGGATGGTGAAGAAGTAAGATAGGAATGTGGGTCTTAGTAAGTATGAAGCTGACATACCAGCCCCAGGCTGAAAATTGATTACTATGAAGCAGAAATAAGCTTCTATGTTGCTTCAGTGCCTGTTATTTATTTGGGGTTTTCTCTAATTATCTGTATTTGTGCCTATCTCTCTACTCTTGCATCCAAAGAGAATGGTATCATACAGTAGGTGTTGAGTGTGTGTTGAATGAATGAATGCATGACACACCTTCGTTCACTGTTAGAGGCGAACTAACAGCCTCCCTTTCGGTCCCTTCTGGAATGAAATCCTGAACCAGAGGCCCAGGACCCAAGCACCTAGCTTGGGCCACATCCTGAGCTGCTCGATTCTGCAACCCTGGAGGCCTGGGGGAAGCCACGGCCGCAGGGGGAGCCCTCTAGTGGCACATGCCCCAGAGACAGTGGCTTCTGCAATGGGCTATTACGCAGGACAACCTGCAGCTCCTGAACCTGCCACACCCTCTCTTGCCTCCTGCCTTTGCACAGGCAGGTCCCTCTGCCCGGCATGCTCCTCCCTCTCCCCAGCCAGCCCAGTTCGCTTTCCTGGATCACATTCCCAGGTTTCAGCAAAGACACTTCTTCCTGGGAACCTTTCTTGAAGCCCCACCCCTTGGTAAGTGCTCACTGGTACTCACGCTTGCTGCATCTAGAAGCCCTTTCCACACCGGACTGCGACCCCTGGGGGTCAGGGCTGCCCCCACTTTGTTGCAGAGCCTGGCACAGTGGGCCAGGGGAGGCCTGTTGAGTTGCCTCTGAGCAGCCCGCAGGAGCAGGCTTGGGGGCTGGGCGGCTTTCGAAGGGTGGGGGAGCTGAGTGCAGCCACAGGTGCCCGCCCTGCGCCTCGGGCCTCTCCCAGGCCTCATCCATCGTCCGCTCTCCCTCCCCCCATGCCCGGCTCCCTCGCCAATGCCCCGGGCAGGACTGAGCATTTTCTGCTCTCCGTGACCTGTGACCAAAGCCACAGCAGCTAATTAGCAGCCTGCTGTGTGCGTGGCCCCTGCCCTGGCTGGCGCTCTCCACTCCAGCTCATTCCCATTAATGGGCTCAGGGTCGCCCGCAGCCTCCGGCCCCTCTCCCTTCACAGGGTTCAGCCGTGAGCCGGAGGCTTGTGCTGTCCTTCTTTCTGGTTTGCTTCGCTTAGTAATTAATGCTTGCTTCTGGCCATTTTCCTCTCTCCTCCACCGTCCCCGTGTGTGGCATGGGACTGAGTACCCCCTACACAGGCTGAGGCAGACGTGACCCCTGCCCCAGGGGAACCTGCAGTCAGGGCTGACACAGTGACACGAAGAGGCAAGGACAGGGCACGGGTGTAGAGAGAGGGATTGCAGAGAGCACGTAGTCCAATGTCTACCCACCGTGCAGAGGGGAAGACTGAGGCCCAGAGAGGGTGGGCAGGCTGTCCAAGATAATTGTCTAAGTCTAGGCTCCCCCCAAATCAAAGTCTGAGACAAGGTCTCAGACACGGGTAGTGTACTTTGGGAGGGGACAGAAACAAAGGGCTGGAAGAATGAGACAGGACGGAGAGCCAGCCGAGGCAAGTGTGCTCAGCAAGCTGTCTGCTGCTGTGACAACCCAGGTCCCCTCACCCAGGGCTCTCTGAGTGCTTGAGACATGTCCACTCCGGGGGAAAGAGGGAGCTATTTATCCTTCAGTTCCTGGCCACCGGCGGGCAATGGCTGCGCTATGCCGTTGGGGCGTTGGCATCCTTGCATTTCCGGGGCTGCGCCCTGTCTGTGTGGCCGTGCAGGTGGACAGGGGGTGCAGCGGAGGCAAAGTGCCATGCGAGCACACCGTGCATGGTCAATGCCACAGGCCGGCTGCAGCGAAAGTCTGGGCCGAGAGGCTGAGGCAGGCACACAAGGTATCTGACTCATGACTGGCTTGTAACAGGGCAAGAAAGCCCAGCTAGGAAGGACTGTGTTTCAGTGACAACCACGAGAATACTCCGACTTCGATGCCCAAAAAGAGAGAGGTTTATTTTTTCTCCTATAATAAGAAACCCAGAGATAGGCAGCTGCTGACACAGGTTTAAGGATGTCAGCGCCAAAGTCCGAGACTTTCTCAGTCTTTCCCTTGTGAGTGCAGAATGGCTGCTGCAGTGCCAGCCGTCGTGTTTGCATTTCCAGCGGGAAGAAGCTGGAAGCATGCTGAAGTGGGGACAGGGGAAGAATCTTTATCAGGTCACCCAAAGCTGTCCCCAGGAACCCTCCAGCCAACTTCCACTACAACTTATTGGCCAGAATGGGCATAACTCAGCACCTCTGTTAGTGGGAAGGAGGTGGGAATGAGGGTGCCCAGCCAGCGCTGTCTGCCACACAGATGTGGCCCCACTTTCTTCTCCCTTTGTAGAGGAGCTGGCTTCTGCCCCTGGCCCCAGTACACATTTTGTTTCTGCTGCTCCTAAGTCACGGCTGGCCCTGAGTGGCCCTGGTCTTTGGGACCGTTGGGGGTGAATGTTGGGCTTTTCCACAGAGACTAGATGGTGAGGATGGAGGGAGAAGAGCCATAAGCTTTCCCACCTGTTCCTCCGCCTTTCTCTGTCCCATGAAAGGAGTCCTTGCTGCAGGTGAAGCGAGCACAGTCGGCGTCACCAGTACCCGAGTGCCAGGCACAAGGAGAGTGATGCATTTTGATGCATTTGTTCCCTGATGGCCAACGAGCTATTCCACCCCAGTGGCAGGCCTAGAGAAGGCGCCAATGAGAGAAAGGGAGTGCGGAGCCCCCGAGGCTGCCCTGCGTCTGCACGTCCCGGGCCAGCCCCCGTCGGTCCCGGGCTTGGTTCAAGTTCAGAGTGGCACCCATCATCCAGGCTCTCTCCAGCCTCCACGTGGGGCTGAGTCGACCCCCTCCCTGCCCTTGACTGTCCCGATTGCCCGGCAGGAAAGTCTCCTGGTCACCGTCTTAGGCGGGGCTCCCTGAAAAGCCAACCTCAAGTTAAGGATTTGAGAGAAGATGGGGGGTCGGTGCGAGGAACAGAATGAGGAAGGAAGATCACACGCAGTGGTGTCACCCCAGGCACCCCTGTGAGCACCTGAGACTCAGCTGCACGGGGCACCTTGGGGAGATGTGCGGGACGCACCTCAGAGTTGCCCCTGAGGACGGGGGCCGGCTGTCGGCCGAGGGCTGCTCCAGGGGCTGCTCCGTCCTCAGCACGCCCCACAGAGGCAGGGACAACGGTGCCGCTGCCAGAGAAAGGCCCCAGGCATAGAGATCGCCAGCTAACCGCTACCCTGCGAGTGGCCAGCACGGCCTAGCCCGGGCATGAGTGCAGAGCTCCCGTGGCGATAACCAAACACACCCGATGTCCCAGCTGAGGGTGAGACGGGATCGTCTCAACGGGGTGCCGTCAGCATTTGCGGGGGATGATTTTCCTTGTGGGGGACAATCACTCTTTGCAGGATGCTGGCATTCCTGGCCCCACCCACTCCATGCCCGTCACACCCCCTGGTCACTGCGACATCAGAAAGCATCCCCCCATTTCTAAACACCCCCAGCCCCCAGTGAAGGACCACTGATCCAACGCAACCCTTCGTTTTCCAGATGAAGGACAGTGACTAGTCCAACAGCCCACAGCTAGTCCCGAGGGGCAGAGCCAGGCCTGGAACTCGGGTCCCTTGAGTTGCAATGCCTGCTTGTTCCAAAAGAGATGGGGATGGCTCAGCACTCACTCGTCCATCCATTCCTTGGTCACAGCGCAGGCAAACGTCCTCTCTGAGCCCCAGGCTTAGTCTCCCCTCCCTAGAGTCTAACCCGGTGCCCTCCAGCTGGGGCCCAGGCCCAGCCCCACGTATGCCGGTCCCACGGGTTGGGGGGGCAGTGGGGCCCTGTTGCCGCTGAGCTCTGCGTGCGGGGAGGGCTGGCAGCTGCGAGGTGGCCCGGCACAGGTGCTGGTGGATGGGACGTCACTCTCCAACAGTGCTGCCCCCACGCCTCTCCCGCAGCTGGCGAAAGGCCTGCAGCTGCAGCGA
This sequence comes from Mirza zaza, assembly GCA_008750895.1. Taxonomy (NCBI): domain Eukaryota; kingdom Metazoa; phylum Chordata; class Mammalia; order Primates; family Cheirogaleidae; genus Mirza; species Mirza zaza. Next base: position 16,882 of record VSMD01030970.1, read on the forward strand.
TGGCAACAAGGCCCTAAGTACCTAGCATGACATGCCGGGGACGCCACCCGCAGCCCCGTCCCTGTGGCTGTCTGCATGCCATCCATCTGCGGCCCGCTCGCGACACCGCAGCCAGGCTCCCGGCCACTCTCCATTCAGCCCTGGCACGGACTCCTGGCATTGGGCACGGCGTGAGTGGCATGCCGGCCTCTAAAATGATGGAGCGTCCCTGGCCACCGCCCCCCAAGGGCCTGGCTGCCCGACCACCCTCCAGCCAGAACCCACCTGGCTCCCTCTGCGCTCTGCGAAAGGCCGGAGCAGATGGCAAATTATCGGGGCTGATTTACAGCGACGGCGGAGTCCGCGGAGGGTGAGGCGTGCTGCCAACGGGCACCGCGGAGGGGCCTGCCGAGCCGGGGCTGGCGCGGGATGGGAATGGGGGACACGAGGGGGGGGTGCCCCAAGGAGAGAAAGTGGGGCGAAGAGGGAGGAAACAAAGGCTGGGGGAAGAGAAGGGGGAGGAAGGCAGCACGGCCGTCCCTGAGCCCCCCGCCATATGCCAGGTGCTTTCCGGGCTCTGTCCAATACGATAGCCACTGGCTACATGTGGCATTTTAAATTAAGTTAAAATTAATTATAACTCTAATTACACCTGCAGTTCCTCAGCCGTAGAGTCTCGTTCCAAGTGCTCAACGGTCACACGTGGCTACTGGTTACTGCGCTAGGCAGGCCAGACAGAGAACCTTCACGTCACCCCGGAACATTCTACCGCAGGGGCTGGTAGAGAGAAGGCGGGTTTTAGGTAACAAGAGCTGATACTTCCGTGTTGCTGACGTACAGACGCACCCTTGCCCACGTGCCTCCCTCTGCGTGCACAGACCGGCGCTGCTCTAAGAACGCTACGTGTATGAATTCATCATATCCACCCTGGAGGGCAGGTTTTCACGTCGGAGATCAGCAAACGTTTTCTGTGCAGAACCAGACGGTGAGCACTTCGGGCTTGGCTATTTCCGGCTCTGTGGGCCATACAGTCTCCGTCACCCCACCCAACCCTGCCGTCGTAGCGCGAAAGTGGCCGGGACCACACAGAAACGGACAGGCCCGGCCGTGTTCCAATAAATATTTATGGGCACGATAATGTTTAATTTCATGTAATTTTCACAGGTCCCAAACTATTCTTCGATTTTTTTTTTCAACCATTCAAAAATGTAAAAACCGTTCCTACGGGCTGAATAAAAATAGAGAGCGGGCCAGCCTCGGCTAACGGGCTGTCACGGGCTGACCCCCGATTTGCATCATCCCATTTCACAGATGTGGAAAGTGAGGCATAGGGAGACCACACGGGTTGTCTGGGGTCCCACAGCTACAAACGGCCGAGCTGAGATTTGCTTCCGCCTCTCCCCACGTCAGCGGCAGTGCGACTGCAGGTAGTGACCGTTGCTGTCAAGACACTTCGAGGGCGATAGGGTAGCAACCAGGGGAGAGGCCGTCGTCTAGATCAGATGAACAAGAGGACCTTACCAAGGGATACCTTTTGGCCCGAGACAGCTGAGGAGAAGGACCCAGCCGTGGGATGACCCCGAGGTGCTCCCAGGCAGAGGGACGCACAACGCCGGCTGCGAGCGGTGGGGCAGGGGCTGACCGGCAGGGCTCGGGCGTGGCGGGAGGCACTGTTCCAAATGCAACGGGCAGTCGCTGGGCATTGTAGCAGGAAAACGACTGATGAGATTCACAATCATGACCAAAGATCGCCCTCGGTGCCTAAGAGGAGAGGCAGGAAGCCAGTTAGCATGCTGCTGTGTCGCCCACACAGGCGGTGGCAGCGGCTGAGAGGGGCAGAGGCTGGGGAGACACGGGAATGGGGGTGGACTCGGGCTGTCTTTTGAATTGGAGCCAACAGGATTTATTGTTCCCGTAGACGCGGGAGGTTAGGGAGAGGGAAACAAGGAATGACTGGTTCTGTGCGTGTGTGCAATGGGTGGAATGTCCTGCCACACACAGGCTGGGAGGACAGGGAGGGGG
>VSMD01030978.1:0-15879 GCA_008750895.1 Mirza zaza
ACAGCACTGGACTTTGACAGGGCTGGGTAAAGCAGACGCAGGCATGGCTGGGGTGCTGAGCACCTCCCCAGACATTGCTCCCCCACCTCTCAGGAGCTGGATTCGGTGCCACAGTCCACATAGCCACTGGCTGAGATCCTATTCTAACCTGAACTTCCCTGAAACATTTTACCTCCATGTCTAGAAGGACCGCCGTGGCCCACAAGCCCTCCTGACTCGATTTTCATAGATTCTGGATAACAGCATAGGGCAAGACTGAGTCTGTGTTTCCTTTCCCCTCCCAACCAGTGCAATACGATTGGTTTCCTGCTGGGTGTGCTCACATTCTGCTTCTTAGCTCTCAATATCCTCAACACCAGGCTTGGCCAAAAGAGTCAATCCACATAAAGAGGGATTAAGTAAAAGCCTCTATTTTGAATTGTAACATTCCACTCTCCTTCCTCCCATCTGGGTCATAGAATGCTGTCCAGCAAGCTCACGTCTCCGGATCAGGAGATGGGAGGATTCCTCCCTCAGGCCAAAAGAAAACTATTCTACAGATGACGAAGGAGGAATTCCCCTCGTGAAATATTCCCTTAGAAATATCAACCAGACAGAAACACTCACACAAGGATCATAGAGCTTTGTAGTGCTTCACTTCTAAACATGAACAGTATCTGAAGGTCGGTTGATATGGGAAGAATGCCTCAGGCATGAAATGCCAGAATAAACAGGGAAAAAAAGAAAAAGAAAAAACTTTTCAGGAAATAGTAATAATTTGGGGAACAGAAAAAAAAAACTAAGAAAACTTCTATAATTAATATCTTCTCAGAGATAAGATATTAAATCCATGGAACAGTATGCAATAAAAAAAGATGTATTACTTGAAAATAACAAAGACATCCTAGATATTAAAAATATGCAGAAAGCAGATGTTTCATAAAGAGATGGATGATAAAGTGGTAAATGTCCCAGAAAGTAGTAATAAAAGAAATAGGTTATAAAAGAAAAAAGCAAGAAAAATAGATTAGTCTAAGAGATTCAATATCCAAACAATAAAAGTTCCTGAAAAGCAGAATGAGAACAATAAAAGGAAAAAAGATTTCAAGAAAATCTCTCAGAAATGAAGAACACATTTCTAGCCTAGAAAGGGTCTGATGATGCCTTGCACAGAGAGTAAAATAGGCCCAGTCCATGGCCTTTTATGGTGAAATAATGAGAGTAAAGAGACCACTGGGTCAAAAAGAAGATCCTGATAGCTTCAAAGCTACAAAAATTTAATTTTTTTTTTAAATTGAAGAAGCAAAATGGCATCAGACTTCTCAAGGGGAACACTGAAAACCAAAAGGCAAGTTGGCAATGTCTCCAAAATTCTGAGCGAAAACCATTTGCAACCTAGACACGTATACTCAGTCATCCATCAGGGTGTAGGAAGAAAAAAATTAGATAAGTATGATGGTGAATTTTATGTGTCAACTCAGCTGGGCCATGGAGCCCAGATATGTGGTCAATCATTATCTGGATATTTCTTTGAGAGTGTTTTTGGATGAGATAAACAATTAAATCAATATGCTTTAGGTAAAGCAGATTACCCTCCATACTGTGGGTGGGTCCCGTCCAAGAAGTTGAAGACTTGAATAGAACAAAAAGACCAACTTCCCTGGAACAAGAGGGAATTCTGTAACTGACAGCCAGCCAGCCAGCCTTTGGACTGAACTGCAACACTGGCTGTTTCCTGAGCCTCTAGCCTGCTGGTCTACCCTGCACATTTTGGACTTCCAGCTTCTATAATAACATGAATCAATTCCTTCAAATAAATCTCTTTCTATATATATGTGTGTGTATGTAAATATTTCCTAATAGTTCTGTTTCTCTGGAGAACCCTCACTAATACAATAAGCAATGTATCAAAAACTTCACCTTTCATGTACTCTGCTACGGTTTGAATATGTCCCTCAAAATTCATGTGTTGGAAACTTAATTCCCAATGCAACAGTATTAAGAGGTGGGACTTTAAGAGGTGATTAGCTTAACAGGTGATTAGCTTGCCCTCATGAATGAATGAGTATAGTTACCTCAGGAGTTGGTTCATTAGTGCAAGATGGGGTTTGTGGTCAAAGTGAGTTTAACCCTCTCTTGCTCTCTCTCACCATGTCATGCCTTCCGCCATGTTATCACACAGCAAAATGGCCCTCTTCACCAGATGTAGGGCCCTCAACACTGGACTTCCCAACCTCCGGAACTATAGGAAATAAATCTCTGTTCTTTATGAATTACTCAGTCTCAGGTATTCTGATATAGTAGCACGAAATGGACTAAAACATATCCTTTCTAGGAAAATCACTGAAGAACATGCTTCACCAAACCAAGAGTGTAAACAAAGAAAGAGAAAGACATTGTATCCAGGGCGCAGGGGAATTCCAAGCCTGAAGGAGGAGGAGGAGCCCGTGGTGAGGGAGCTGCATAACAAGCCCCAGGACAGTCTGTGCGCCAGGGGCAGGAGTTGTGAAGGCTTCAGAGAGGATGCCTAAGATACAGAGAAAGCAAGAAAGAGAGGCAGGGAAGGAGGAAGAAACTCGTAGAGGAAGGAAGCTTTGACTGCTTTGAGAGGTGAACAGTTTAGGGACAAATAAATGATACATACATAGGAAGTAAGCAATTGAAAATAAAAAGGATAATAGTTATTATATCTTCTGAGAAAACAGAAAGTAATGTAAGAAACGATATGTAATCATCATAGTACCTTACACATTAAGATTTCAGTTGTGATAAGGTAGACACCAAATCTTGACCTTACCAAAACTCATGATTGATATGTTAGGAAAACAGGGGAGAAGGAAGTATACGTTTAGCTAAATTATAATCTTTCAGAATAGGAAATCAACAAATAGTAAAATTTAGAAAATCAAGAAATATTGGTATGAACATTTTTTTTAAAGAAAAATGAAGGCTAACACTAGATAAAATAGCCAACAGAAGTGAAGCAATTGCCTTCTAGGAATATGAACTGAGAATAGGCGTAGGATAGAAAATAGCTTATTTAAAATTATAAGCCTTACAATACTACTTTATCTTTTAAAGTATATGCATGTGGGCCGGGTGCGGTGGCTCACACCTGTAATCCTAGCACTCTGGGAGGCCGAGACGGGGGGATTGCTTGTGGTCAGGAGTTCGAAACCAGCCTGAGCAAGAGTGAGACCCCGTCTCTACTATAAATGGAAAGAAATTAATTGGCCAACTAATATATATAGAAAAAATTAGCCGAGCATGGTGGCGCATGCCTGTAGTCCCAGCTACTCAGGAGGCTGAGGCAGCAGATTGCTTGAGCCCAGGAGTTTGAGGTTGTTGTGAGCTAGGCTGACACCATGGTACTCACCCTAGCCTGGGCAACAAAGCAAGACTCTGTCTCAAAATAAATAAATAAATAAATAAATAAGTAAAATAAAATATATGCATGTGTAATTTTGATAAAACTAGAGTTAACACATAAAAGAATAAAATTAATTGGAAAAATAAGAAAAAACTTAATTTTTATTACATATGCTGCCAAAGTATCACCTTATAGAGACAGTCTGATTTTCTCTTCCTTGCTGGCCCAATTTTAAGTTCTTTAGTCTAAATGGAATGTTTAGGTTCAGGGGCAAGAACACAAATTCTAAAATATTTTTTATGAAAGAAGAGCAATAAGTTATTGCATCAGCATTCCTATAAATTAAATGAATATTATATATATGCTTCTATAATCATTGATTATTCCAATTTAATAACCAGAGATTTCTTTTTTTAAGTGGATAATGAGTGGCCCACTAGTCAGACTTGTCAATGTAATTTATATGGATTGCATGGTTTTCTAAAAATTTAAAAAAATTAGTACCTGCATTTAAAATGTGGAAGATGTAGCATAAAAATTTTAACCATTGGATTCCCTTAGAAAATTGTAAGATTTGACTACTCTGGGCCCTCATTCCCACATGGCCACATTGGCAGAAGCTGAATAAGGAACTAATTAAGTTAGGATTCATCTAAACACAGCTGTAAAAAAGAATGCAGAATCTCTGTATGAACTGAAATGAATATATATATGTACAACATACATTATTAAGTTAAAGAAACCTCCAAATGTACAGATTATTGCATGTAATAGGAAAATAAGTTTATATTATATATCTACTAAAACATGCACAGAATAGCTCTGCAAGCATACACGAGCAATAGGAATTGTGTGAAGGCAGGACATGGTGTCCGGGGGACAGAAAGAAAGGAGATTTTTTTCACTTTTTGTGATTGTCAAATGTTGAACTAGGTAAATACATACATCTTCAAAAATTAAAAGTAATTTTAAAAATTCAGAATTTCTTAGCCCTAGAAATATAAACTTGCATAAATAATATATGAATACATGTATATAACTCTAGAGTATAAATTTATCTCTATGTAGCATATATTCTTGCAAATATATAACTCTTCTCCTTTTGATAGAATGTTTTATTCTGTTTTATTTTGATGGAATGATACAAAGTTAATTCTTTCTTACACTTAAAAACATCAACCCTAAAAAATTCTCAAATCTTTCACTAAGATTTCTCCTGGTTATTTATTTATTTTTTGGATGTTTATATGCACTGCTGAGGTTTCTTCTATGCCTCCAAAATCATATCACTCAAAGAAAGAAATGTTAGAGACACCACATTACCAAATCTGCAGTGTCAATGCCTGGAGTTAAAAATTCTTAATTGCAAAGACAAATATAAGTTTGTTTCATAATTCAATGAATGATTCTTTAAATATTTCCTCTACTTGAATGAAACATTATTATACAAAATTACCAATTTGTTCCCACTTGTATTTTCTATGCTGATAACTAGAAAGATTCTTTCTGGTTGAGAAACTCAAAAACTTCTTACAGAACAATGATTTCAGTTTTCTTCCGCTGATTTTTAACCACTTTCTAATCATTTTATTCTTTCATTTCAATTTTGTTGAACTGGAAATCTCAAGTATCTCAAAGGTGAATGAGACCCTGGACCTTCTGTGCCTACTGACTCAGTCTTATTTTGTACCGACAAGCCCAGAAGCTGGGGAGAAATGGGAACATGCACACAAGTACTTCTCAGATGCCCATGCCAGCAACCTCAACCTGCTCAGTGAACTTGAGTACTACCACAGCACTCAAGAGAATCCAATGCAAATATCAGGGACAGTACTAGAACATGAAGCCAGAGAGTCTATTTTGGCAGAAGACTTGAAGGGCTTCATTGAGAAAAGAAGGGAAAGAAGAAAGGAGGCTAAAGAGTTTTATCTTCACCCAGTTCTTTGATTTGTTTGTTCTTTGTAGCAAGGCTGAGGTCTTTATTTATAGCTTTTATTCCTTTTGTGTCACAGTTTACTTCCTACTAAAAGACATCAAAGAATAAAGCAATATCTGAATAGGGTATGATTTTTTAAACTACTAAAATGACAGTGATGATAGCTATACTAATTTTCAGGATCTTTTAGGTTGGTAGCATATTTTTCTTGATGAAAATGGCAATATTATCATAATAGGACTTTTTAACATAAAAACGGTTTTATTTTTATAAACTGTTGTGGAGAATGACTAATATTTTAACAATTCACATGATCAGTGAGTAGGAACAGTAAGGCAGAGCCAAACGCAGATGCTCGGTGCAGTTAAATATGTTTATCGTGTATTTTGAAATCAAAATTGTAAAGGAGCTACATGAGCATATAGAAGCCATTAAAGTACGGTGAGTCATTAAAAATGATTAAGACTGATACCTTTTTCCTACCTCTTAACCTACTTAACTTTTTCTGGCTAAGCTGCAATCTAATAAGTTGTTGCTTTAGACTAATACACTCTCTGTCCCAGATGGAAGGGGGTGTAGCATAGAGGTTAATTAATAATGTTGGTTCAGGAGAAAGATTGCCCAGGTTCTAATCCTAGCATGCGCATTTACTGGCTCTGGGATCATGGGAAAGATCTTCATCCTCTCTGGGGCTAAGTTTCTTTATATGTGAAGCAGGGATGATTCATAGTTACTACCTAATAGATTTATTAGAAGGATTAAGTATAATAACAACTAGAAGAACTTAAAATAGTGTCTGGTACATTGTAAGCACTTAATACATATTGGCCGTAATTATTATTACAGCTGGACCCAAAAGAGTTTGTGAATTTTCATGGTGTACTTGATACAAAAGATAAGCCCAACTTTCCACCTCCTGAAGGGAAGAACAGAGGAGAATAAGCCGTCATAATGTTAACATCCTGCTTTTCAACAACCTGATAGGGTAACAGTTAGCCCCATGGGCAGCTGTTGAGTCTGATAAAATGTGTCAGAGTTTCTATGGCAAAGATTCCTTCTGCAGGATTGATGTTGATTTTTCTCCTTTCACAGATGTTGCTTTGATGTGCCCCAGGAAATTTTGGTTATATTGATTTGGCAATAGTACGAACACTCCAGAGCTATTGTGTAATAGATGGTAGTAAGCAAGAAAAGTTATGATTTTATAGGTTATCCAGTTTTACTCATTGTTAGGGTGGGAACCATGTTCTCTTGAGACTTTCTAGATCCTAAACAGCAGTAGGACTAACTTGGACTTCATTTGGCCAAATAAGTTTTATGTTCTAGTATCTCTCTCCTTTAATTCTGGAACTCCTATTTCATGTGTATTAGAACTTTTAATATTGTCCCACATGTCTCTGAAGTGCAGTTCATATTTTTTTCAATCTTTTTGTTCTTCTCATTGGACAACTTCTAAATTTATGGACTTTCTTCTGTACCCTGCTGTTAAGCCCTGCCAGTCATTTTTTCATGTCATATAATGTATTTTTCAGTCCTAGAATTTCCTTACTGAGCGCTTACTGGGTGCCAGGAGTGACTCTAAATGTTTTGTTTACACATTCAATTGCTTAATTATTATAACACTTCTCACTTGCTGTCACTCACTGACTCACTCAGAATAACCTCTAGTCCTGCATTCATGGTAAGTGCCCTGTACAGGTGTACCATTTGTTTATATCTCTTATACTGTATTTTTATTGTACCTTTTCTATGTTAGTATGTTTAGATGTACAAATTACTTACCATTGTGCTACAGTTGCCTACAGTATTCAGTACTGTAGCAGTCTGTATAGGTTTGCAGCCTAGGCTATATGGCTATATGGCTGCTAGGCCATATAGTGTAGTTGTGTAGTAGACTATATCATCTAGGTTTGTGTGATTACACTCTATGATGTTTACACAATGCAAAATTACCTCATGATGCATTTCTCAGAATGTACCCCCATTGTTAAGCAATGCAAGACTGGAGTTTCTTTTTTCTTTTGTTTAGAGTTTATAGTCACTATCATGGAAGAGAGCTGGTCTAGTGGGAGCTATTCCTCAATTATCAGAAGACAAAAGTGTACTTTCACTTTGTCAATAGCTTTCCTAACAATGTCATCACTCTGCCAAATTTATCCAAATCTGTATGCATCCCTCTCAAGATTTGCCTATATATTTAAAATTTAAAAATATCAGAGTACTTAGTAAAAACATCTTATAAGAGCTGAAAGTTTACTTTGTCCTTTAAAAGTTACTCATTGTCGTTTGCATTCCAGGACTGCCATCAGCAAGTGCTTTAACTTGTCCAGTACCATGTTTTATATATTATGAGATTATAAGGATTCTCTCAATATTTATTTTCTATTACTTTATTTTTTATTTTCCTTAATGTCAAAGGACCAAACACTATTGTATGAATGCAAAATATTGTTGTCTAGATAGCTTTGATGATGTATTTTAGGAATCAGCAGAGTTTTCCTTGAAAGACCTCATAGTAAGTATTTTAGGTTTTGTGGCCATAAGGTCTACATTGCAGCTATTCAACTCTGCCATGGTTGCATGTGTACAGCCAGGGACCAGTCATAAATAAATGAGCAAGGCTGTGTTCCAATAAAACTTTATTCACAAAAATACGTTGTGGGCTAGATTTGGCCTTTGGGCCTCATGTTTTTGCCCTCCGATATGTTAGTTCTTATATTGTTCTTTTTTTGCATTTTTCTAAGAATGATTGGATTTATTTAAGATGAAAGGAGATTATTCTCTAATGTCTTTTGAATAAAACTATCCCACCTTCCAAGCTTATTAAAATATATATAATAATCACAAAGATCTTATGGATCATTAACATATTATAACTCCTTTCAATAGCTTAGATACTATAAAATAAGAAAGTTAAAGAAATTTATATTTATTTGACATCAAGGCAGATCAATTCTTCAGATGAAAGTATTTGTTAGAAAAGAGTTCCTTTGTATGGATTATAGGATTCATACTCAAGACAGACATTGAAGAAATTACCATGAAACACAATGCAAAGTTCATGCATATGAAAGTTTTATTTAAAATGTAACAATTTCACCTACCAAATCCTAATGTGGATTCTCTTTTACAAACTTGGCAAGAATAAACATAAAGGAGTTGAAAATAACTTTTTACATTTATTGTATACCTATAAAAAGAGCCATCATGAAAGATTCTAAGTATGTAAAACAAATTGCTGTGCCATAGGGAATAATGTGGAGGAGAAATCTAACTAAAAAGAAACCATCACTTCACTCTGAAGGAGCAATTTTTTTTTTCCTCCTGAAACTTAAATCCTTCCACAGGCTTGGATACCACAGCTGTGAACTCCTAATTTTAAGGACTCTTGGCAAGTGGGTTTCTCCAGCTGTGAGACGTCCTGCCAATATTTGGAGAATAAGAGAGTAAGGTATGGGGTAACTAAAAATAACAGATTTTTGTATTATTTGCCCCATCTTTATTTACCTAACGGAATCTCTCATTACTGCCTATTTTACATACTTTACCTCTTCTAGATGTTTCGTTTTTATTCTTTGCCCATTTTGTTTATTCATAAGCTTATAGGTGCTGTTTTCTCTTGCTTAGAATTCCCCACAGACACTCAGTATATTTCACTTTCTTTAGTACCTAAGGTACTCACATCCTTCTAAACCCATCCAATCAACTCATAATTCGACTTTGTTAACAATTTGTGTAGTTAATGCTAATTATTCCAAATATGAGCCTTATTAACACTGAAAAACTTCATAGACCCCACATGACAGCACTTGTACTGGTATTCCTTGATTGAAAAATTAATACCCATTGATAAGTAAATTAGTAGGACCCCATGAAATACCTCTGCTTCCCCTCATTGTCCCGGATCCACAAGTTGGAAAATAAGTTTGAACACTCATGTCACAGGTTTCTTTTTTAGTGTTTTCTTGTGAATATATAATTTCTCAATTAGATATTATTTTCATAAAAATAATAACTATGTTTTGAACTACTTTATCATCTTCATTACCAGTATGGTATAGATACTTATTTTTTATTTGCAGGACAAGAAAATAAATGACTCAATTCAACTGAATTTCTTGTACTGCTTATTGCATTATCAAGAGGCAAATAAAGACATTATATATATATATATATACACATGTGTGTTCATGCACATGTATGTGTATATTTTGCTAAGTAGTAATCCATTCAACTAGTAATGTTATATGGGCTAAAATACTTTGTAGACGTTAAAAATAATAGGAAACTCTATAGACTTGAGGAAAGAAACTCCTTGACAAGGCATCAGAATAATATACTCCTGTCAATGCTTTTCGGATTTTACAATACATACAAATCACTTGAAAAATCTTCTTAAAAAGAAGATTCTGATTCAGAATGGAGTAAGACTGAAAAATTCTCAGGCGATGATGATGCTGGTCTGTGGACCACACATTGAGTAGCAAGACACTAGTCCACTTGGATTCAGGTCACTTCATTTCCATAATACTTAAAAAGAGTTCTTTCTTGAGACAACAGGGAAAAACAATGGCAAGAATCAAATTCCAGAAATGGTATCAGTATAGAATTATTTAATTGTGTTTTAGTTAACTAGCGAGATATCCAATTCATGTCTCCTAATCAACGAGTGGTTTTAATTAGCTTCCCAGCCTTCCTCAGCATTCCTTTTGCATTGTCTTCTGTTGAGAATTTTTGCAACTTTTTTGCGTTGCATGTGGTTCTCCCTGGCTATAGGGACCCACAAATTATAGGTGCATTATTTAATGAATAATTATTATAAAACAAAGTCTTTCTACACTTACCTGTGAATTGCTCATGATTATTGCTGCTGTAGTTACTATCCTGCTCTACATTTGTTCCTTTTTTCCATTATACTCACAGATTCCAAAGAACAGCATAAATCTTATATTTCAGCAGGTAATATCATTTTTGCCTACATAAGAAATGACTTCTCTCTCTATGTGAGAAAGGAGGGAAAATAAATTTCCTCTATGATTTTGGATAGGAAAGATTAGCTTCTAAGATGCATTTTGGAAAATCATCACCCCTTAAAACCCAAGTACACCCTTCTCACATTGACTCTTCTCATTTCTACTTTAAAATATTCCAGCAAAATCATATAGCCCTTAGTAGAGCTGCTGTTTGTAAGGGAACTGGCAGAGGAAAGCAGTTATCTTATCTCAGCCCTCCAGATGAGGTATGCATTCCCCTCTGGTTTAACTCTCTGTTGATTAGATATCCATTTAGCATTTTTTTCCGTTCATATTCACAATTAGCTTATTTATTCATATAACACAACATCTGAGCACTTGGCAGGGACAAGAGGCATCTTTCATCTGCATTTATACAACACATTGTGGTTTTATACTGTGGACCCCAGTTTCTATTTTGTGTTGAAGTTTTTTGCTAATTACACATTTGCCTCCAAATATACCATACCATGCCATGTGATACCATACCCTGCCAAGCAAGGACAGGAATAATTTTTTATTAATATTTACCTCTGAATGTGTAGTCTATAGGCACGTTATAGCTTTGGATGAAAAAAAATAACAACGTATGGACTGTCACTATCTTGGTCATCTATATGCTTTTGGAAACCTTTAGAAAGTAATTAGGAACATCAAGAACATTTTTTAACCTTGTGAAACATTTTTCAATCAGAAAAAGAATACACATGCTAATGGTGAAAAAGAGACTGTTCATATATGAAATTTGACTGAAAATACATTTAGGTCAGATGTACGCGCGATAGGAAGGGCTCAGTTCTAGACCAGGCACTTCCAGGTCATAAATATGCCTCAGATCTTCAATCTCCTTTAGATACATATGTCATTTTAAAGGATTATATGGTCATCTCCTGAGAAATTAACATTTATGTTATCTGAAAAAGAACACATAATTCTAATGAGACAAAACCGTCAAGGAATCTACCTCCATACACACTCTGGCCACTCATCCTTGGCCTTTCTTTCCAACTTCTTTTTCTACCAGTGGCCAACCCTTTAAAATGGATTAATCCAGGACTCTGTCCTTAACCTTATTTTCTTCTCTTTCTGTACTTTCTCCCTGCTCTAGCTCCTTTGGTCATTTCTGAAACTCTGCAGTGATAACTCATGTTTCCCTGGTCTAGGTCCCTCCCTGAGCCCCAGGCCTTTTGTATCTTTTTGGCTACTAGACAGGGTCACCTGAATGTACCATACACATCACAAATAAAGCATGTTTGAAAGTTTATGAACCAAGCCCTCTTGTAATCTCCAAGAGGCCCACTGAAATCATATTCTTCTTGACTGTATTCTAGGATTCATATTAAACTCTTTTGTCCTCATCATTTCTGCTATCCAATCAATCATCAAGTCTTATTGATTAGATTTCTAAATATTTTTAATTTTATCCTTTTTTTCATAGTCACTACAACTACTTTAATCCAGAAACTCATAATTTCTTTCCTGGACCTTCGCAATATCCTCTTTGCTGTTCTTCTCACCTTCCGTGTTAATATTCTCTAACTCGTCTTCCACACTGCTTCTACAGCCATCTTTCTAAAGCACGGCTGTAATTTTATACCTGTCTAGTTTTCAGTCATTGAATGGCTCCCCACTAGCTATAAGGTGGCATCTGAATGGCTTATCATTTGGTCTTTGTCCTCTTCTTTAGCTTTATCTCCTGTTTCTTTTCCAATCTGTATTTCTTCCTCTAACTATACATAGATCTCCATTTTTTCTTATTCCTCCAATTCTAGGTATGCACTATTCTATCTAGCTTCAATCCTCCCCTAGCTGCCTGAGAAACACTACTCATATGATAAGCCTGCTTGATTCTCATTTTTCTGTGGAAGGAGAATGGATCTCTTCCCATTCACATTACCCTTTCTGCCTTTCTGTCAGAATCCTGGGTTTCAGCACCATAGATGTCAGAGCAGCAGTCTGCTCTTGGTTCTTGGTGTGCTCTTGGCCAAAAAATGGCCAGACACGCCAAAGTATCGAGTCCAGACTATTATCCTGGTACTCTGACTCCTTTCTTGGAAAAATCACCAGCAAGGCCAATACTATGGAGTAACCTCAGACAGGGAGCAGTTTCATTAAGACAGTTTATTAAGCAGTTTCATTAAGCTGCATAAAGGCAGCTCTTTATTGTAGAATAAAACAATTCTTTCTCCACGAGTGCAGAGAAACAGACCAGCTCACTCATTCACTCACCCACTCACTTTCTCACTTCTAGGATTGTTTCTTTTTATTAGCCCAGCCAGGAGAAGAGCTCTTGGGAGGTGTACGATGTTATCAAATGATCAACAGGTGTCTCCAAAATTCCATCTTCCTGTGGGAGCTCCCTCTAAGAAAGCCCACCTGGGTGGGGTGGTGAACTGCAATGTAGATTCAAGTTAATTGCATATTAATTACTCTTAGGTTACTCTAGGTCACTTTCTAAATCTTATATGCCTGGGCTGGGGAATTCCTAGCTTGGTAGAACATTCCCTCCTTCCCCAGGTGTAGCAGTTGCTCGGGACAGGATTGAGGGTGAGGCAGCACCAAACCGGAGTGCCAGCCCTTATCTTTCTTCCCAGGTGGAGAAATTGCTTGGAACAGCACCAGAGCAGGGCACCCTGTCCCACGTAGAGCCAGAGATGCTAACCATCTACCTGCTACTTAATGTAGTTCTATTATAATTTCACACTGCTATAAGGTTACATTTTTTTCCCACACAAGACCATGAGTATTAGACATGTTTTCTGGTATAGAACATCTGCTCAATAAATATCTCAAAATTATTCATGTGATTGTCCAGTCCGTTTTAGCAGCTTACTATTAATATACCACTTTTAATGTGTCTTATCATTCTTGGTCAAAAATAAATGTCTCATTCTAATTTATACATTTATTTAAGCAGCTTCTGAGTAAGGACCCATAGCAGAAATTTATCTCAGACATAAGTATCGGGAACAGCTGTGCATCTCCTAAACAATTGGTTTGTTTGTGAATCTACAAACAATGGTTTGTAGTGCTATGAATCTTGAAACGGATTGTATTTTCCTCTTTGCTTCGGCACTAAAAGAAATTCAGAGTCAAATGTGTGGCTCACTTGTAAATGTACTATAGAAACTTATGATAAAGATTTTTATATACTAATCTTAGCTTGTTTCATATTCTACCATTATTTTCTCTTTTACCAGATATTCTCATCTTTTCTATATTTAATTGCCTTTGTAAGAAATATCAACTTTTAAATATGTGAAATTAATGAATGATATTTAAGTAATCTACACAAATTCAAATGCTCCATGTTGTGATATTCAGCCATTAGGATTTATTCTAATCCTGGTGAGAAAAGTGCTATGAACAATATAATCAATTTCCCACATCTTTGAATTATCCATAATGTGTGTTTAAGACTTTGTCAGTGAACTGGTTTCTGAGTATGAATATTCACTTTACAATAATTAGTTAAGTTGTAGCTATATTTCTTATGAGTTTTTCTAAATGTATCATATTTTACAATATTTTAGTTTTTCATAACTAATATTACTAAGCAGATATAAAATTAATTATAAGTATAATCCTATGGAGGTATATAAGCAGATTTAGAAATTATGAAAGAATATATTCAGCATGGTCAAGTAGGCAATTTGCACCAATTCTACAGTTCAGAACAACTAAAAAAGTTTGACAAAAATTGTTTTCAAAAATAGGAGAGCATTGGCTAGCTACAAAGGTGGAAAGAATCCCTGGACCAAAAGCCAAGAGAAGAAAACTCAGAAAAACAAACCTGATATTTGGACCATTTTTCTCCAGGGACAGTAGTTAATTCTACAGGAGATGTTCAGAGACTGAGAAGCTAAACTGAACTTGCAACAGCATTATGTGTTTAGAAAGATAAAACTTAGAATGTAGAGTATTTCAAGAAGCGGGGGAACTCTGGAAATCCCCAGGTTTTAGGTTGAGACCCCCCCAAGGGCCGCACCTAAGGATCAAGGGTAAACTGAAATAGGCCAGCTCTCATAAGGACTGATGCTCAGTTTTGAATCACCTCAATCCCTCATGGCTTAAGGTGATCTGGTATTGCTTTTGTTCCAACATATCTGCCAGAAACAAATGTAAATCTTATTTGGGATGAAGAAAACTTTATTTTAGACCTCAAATCAACGCTATAATTTTTTCAAACACAACAACTGGCACTGAGTTGAAAAGATCAGGCACACAGAGAGACAGGACTACGTGATGGGAACCCAGAAGAACAATAGACAATGTAACAGATGCTCAGATCACCCAGATAGTGACATTTCAGACACAGACACACACTGTTTAAAGCAGAGATAATAATAGTGTATTGTGGGGTTTAAATCATATGGAAAAGTCAAATATATGACAATAATAGCACCAAGTACAGCAAGGGTATAATCAAAGTATAATTTAGAAGGCCCTTACATTATCATAGATCATGAACAGTTAAGGATACATATTAAAATAACTAAAGAAACCACTAAAAATAAAAGAGCTGCAGGTAAAAATTCAAAGGAGGAAATAAAACAAAATATTTAAAAAGTTGATTAGTCAAAAAGAAGGTAGAAAAGAATAAATAGAGTCTAAAAAAACGTAAAAAAATAGAAAACAAGAAGCAAGGTGATTGTTTTAAAACCCAAACATATTGATAAGCATATTGTAGGTAAATGAACTAGATAGTCCAATTAAATAGCAGGGATTGTTACGGCAGAAAAATAAGCAATGTCCAATTATATGGTTTTTTTTATAAGGAAGCTCATTAAATATAAAGACAGATTTATTAAAAGCAAAAATATGAGGAAAATATTATAGTAAACATAAGAAAGAAGTAGTTAGATTAATAAGGCAATGTAGATGTCAAGAAAAGGAGTACAGCCAGAGACATCATCATTACATAGTGATAAAAGGATGTATTCATTAAAAAGACATATCACTTCTATGTCAAGAGTCAGCAAAGACAGCCTGTGAACTAAATCTGGTCTGCTACCTCTTTCTTTTTTTAACAAAGTTTGATGAGAATGTAGCCATGCTTATTTGATCACATATTGTTATGTATGCTTTAGTGCTACCAAGGCAGATTTAGGTTGTAACAGAGACTGCAGGACTCCTGAAACCTAAAATATTTACTGTTTGGTCATTTATATTTTTAAAATGCCAACCTTGCTAAGTGCATGCAAACTAATAACCGAGCCTCCAAATATAAGAATAAAGAAATTGACATAACTAAAGGGAAAAATAAACAAGTCCAACTATTTAGCAATTAGGCAACACATTTATAAATAATCCATAAATTAAGGAAAGAAATAAAAGAGAAAGAAGATAGTATAAAATAAAATGATAATAAAAACACAGCATATCAAAATTTGTGGACTGTCACTAAAGCAGTACTTAAAAATGCATTTTACATTCAAATCCTTTTATTAGAAAAGAAGTATTGCTGAAAATTAATTATCTAATATTTTACCTTAGGAAACTAGAAAAAGATGGCAAATTAAACCCCAAGTAAGTTGAGGAGAAAATAATAAACAATATAAATCAATGAAATAGAAAATAAA